>SJYA01001292.1:127112-143904 GCA_006410615.1 Neotragus moschatus
GCTTTAAGCCAACTTTTTCACTCTCCTCTTTCACTTTCATCAAGAGGCTTTTTAGTTCCTCTTCACTTTCTGCCGTAAGAGTGGTGTCATCTGCATATCTGAGGTTATTGATATTTCTCCCAGCAATCTTGATTCCAGCTTGTGCTTCATCCAGCCCAGCGTTTCTCATGATGTACTCTGCATATAAGTTAAATAAGTAGGGTGACAATATACAGCCTTGACGTAGTCCTTTTGCTATTTGGAACCAGTCTGTTGTTCCATGTCCAGTTCTAATTGTTGCTTCCTGACCTGCATACAGGTTTCTCAAGAAACAGATCAGGTGGTCTGGTATTCCCATCTCTTTCAGAATTTTCCAGTTTCTTGTGATCCACACGGTCAAAGGCTTTGGCATGGTCAATAAAACAGAAATAGATGTTTTTCTGGAACTCTCTTGCTTTTTTGATGATCCAGCAGTTATTGGCAATTTGATCTCTGGTTCCTCTGCCTTTTCTAAAACCAGCTTGAACAGATATCCTCAGTTATGAAGAGTATGCTCAGTTAGGACCACTGTTTATAGAGTTAGGACTTCTGGAGAAGCTGGGGTCACACCCCCTTCTCCCATGATGATACAGTATCCAAGGGCAATGACTGATCATTCTTTACTCTTTACTAGTGTTGTGATCCTGGGAAATTATTTAACTTTTCTGAACTACTATTTTCTCACTTTAAAATATTAATAACTGTGATAATTAAATGAAGTAACTTGTAGATTGTTTAATTTAGGGCATGGACATTCAGTATATGTTACCTGTTACTGTTTATTTCCCCAAAGCTTAAGTTAATGATTTAGGAAATCACATCAAAACCCATTGTTTTGTTCTTGTGGTTAGAATTAATTCCTCCCTCATTCAGAAACTTGCCTATGGACTTCCAGAAGCTAGGTTACCTTTACTAACATCAACTGAATGTAAGTCAACTCTTATTAATACCATGAAATTAAAAGGTGTTTACTGTTTGGAAGAAAAGCTATGGCAAACCTAGTGAAAGTGAAAGTGAAGTCACCCAGTCGTGTCCGACTTTTTGTGACACATGGACTGTAGCCCACCAAGCTCCTCCGTCCATGGGATTCTCCATGGAAGAATACTGGAGTGGGTTGGCATTTCCTTCTCCAGGGGATCTTCCCAACCCAGGGATTGAACCCAGTTCTCTCATATTGCAGGCAGACACTTTAACCTCCACACCACCAAGGAAGCCCCATGACAAACCTAGAGAGCATATTAAAAAGCAGAGACATTACTTTGTCAACCAAGGTCTGTCTAGTCAAAGCTATGGTTTTTCCAGGAGTCATGTAGGGATGTGAGAGTTGGACAATAAAAAAGGCTGAGCATCAAAAAGTTGACGCCATCAAACTGTGATGCTGGAGAAAACTCTTGAGAATTCTTTGGACAGCAAGGAGATCAAATGAGCAAATCCTAAAAGAAATCAACCCTGAATATTCATTGGAAGGACTGATACTGGAGCTGAAGTTATAATACTTTGGATGCCTGATGGGAAGATCCAACTTATTGGAGAAGACTCTGATGCTGAAAAAGATTGAAGGCGGGAGAAGGAAACAACAGAAGATGAGATGGTTGGATGGCACCGCCGACTCAATGGACATGAATTGAGCAAACTCTGGGAGATAGTGAAGGACAGGGAAGCCTGGTGTGCTTCAGTCTATGGAGTCACAAAGAGTTGGACATGACTGAGTGACTGAACAACAACTAAATTAGTACCATTTCTGCAACTGACTCTTACATAAAGAAAGAGTGTTGATTTAAATCTAGTTAGTATTCACTCTTATGTCTGTGGTATTCATGAACAAAACACTCTATTGCTATGTGTTTAGGTCACATCACTCTATTGCTATGTGATCTAAACACTCTATTACTCTAAAATCTATCACCGTTCAGACTTCCTGACCTGGGACATACACAGTAAAGCCAATTAGTATAATTTAAAAATTGTGATCAAAATAGAAAATAATGAGTGCAGTTTATTTTTTTCTTACTAGGATAAAAAGTTGGTAGAAAATGGAAACAGATAATATAGATCATATTGACATCATGTTTTTCTCTAAAAGCATCATACAAGAAAATCATACAGAAAAATCAGGAATATGAACATTCAAATCTTTAAAGGTATTTGACTTTTTTCAATAGCACTCCATGCTATTCAGTCCAAATCCTATGTCTAAAAAAATGCTAATGCCATATTAAAGAATGTTACTTTTCAAGCAAAATCATGTAAATATAAGGTACAGAGTAAAAATATGTATTCCAACAAAATTTTACTGTGGACACTGAAATTCTGATTTCATATTTTTCACAGGTTAAAAAAATTATAATTTTTACCTTTAAACCCTATAAACATAAACATGGGGTTCTTGATGCTGAGAAAACTCGAGGGTAAGAAGAGAATGGGGCAACAGAGGAAACGATGGTTGGATGGCATCACTGATTCAATGGACATAAGTTTGAGAAAACTCAGGGAGATAGTGAAGGACAGAAAAGCCTGGTGTGCTGCAGTTCATGGGGTTGCAAAGAATCAGACACAACTGAGCTGAGCGACTGAACAACAACAACAAAGCATAAATGTATAAAAATCTTCTTTGTCTGTGGACTGTACAAACCCACATAGTCGGAGGATATTACTGATGGATTTGTCCTGTGGGTTGTAATTTGAAAACTAGATGATGCAAGATAGTATAGTCAGTAGTGCAAAGCACTACTAAATGTGATCAGCATTTAAGGAACCAAAGGAACTAGGTATCAATGCATTTTTTTTAAGTTTAAATTTTTATTTTTTAGTTTGTTTTGCTTTACAATACTGTATTCATTTTGCCATACATTGACATGAATCAGCCACAAGTCAATGCATTTTTTAAAAAAGGTAAATACAAAGTGAAAAAAAAAAGATAAGTAATACACTAGTGGTTCAAATGTAATTTTGCTTTTTTACATTGATGAAATTAGCTGTTTGATACTTCAGTATATTCTTAAGTAAATATGGTTATGTTACACATTATTTTAATGTGCATTTCTTGTTTTATTTTTTTGCTAGTGACTTATTACTTGATATTTATTTTCTATGTATTCTAGGCTATGGAAATAATGTTAGACAAAAAGCAAATTCAAGCAATTTTTTTTTTTGAATTAAAAATGGATTGTAAAGCAGTGGAAACAACTTGCAATATCAACAATGCATTTGGCCCGGGAACTGCTAATGACATACAGTGAAGTGATGATTCAAGAAGCTTACAAAGGAGATGAGAACCTTGAAGATGAGGGGAATAGTGGCTGGCCATCCGAAGTTGATAACAACCCATTGAGAGCCAACATAGAAGTCCATCTATACGTGCAAATATACGAGAAGTTGCAAGAGCTCAGTATTGAGTTCAGTGCTCGTGTGCTCAGTTGCGTAGTCATGTCTGACTCTTTGCAACCCCGTGATCTGTAGCCTGCCAGGCTCCTCTATCTGTGGGATTCTCCAGGCAAGAATTCTATGACGGGTGGCCATGCCCTCCTCCAGTGGATCTTCCCAACCCAGGGATCGAACCTGTGTCTCTTATTTCTCCCGCATTGTCAAGGAGGTTCTTTACTACTAGTACCATTTGGGAAGCCCATGGTTGTTTGATATTTGAAGCAAACTGGAAAGGTGAAAAAGCTCGATTAGTGGGTCCTCATGAACTGACCAAAAAGTCAAAAAAAAATCATCATTCTGAAATGTCGTCTTCTCTTTCTATGCAACGAATGTTCAATGCAGTGGTGGTTCAAGAGGCTTTACAAAGCAGATGAGAGCCTTGATGATGAGAAGTACAGTGGCTGGCCATGAGATGTTGACAACAATGAACCATTTCTCAATTGGATGGTGACTTGCAACAAAAAGTGGATTGTATACAAAAACTGGTGATGGCCAGCTCAGTGGCTGGACTGAGAAGAAGCTCCAAAACACTTCCCAAAGCCAAACTTGCGCCAAAAGAAGGTCAAGTTGGTGGTCTGCTCAGCAAATTGACATGATGTACTGAAAATTGCAACACCCGCAGCCAACTTAGGTCAAAAGAAAGGGCTCAGTTCTTCTTAATGTCTGACCATACATTGCACAATCAATGCTCCAAAAATTGAATAAATTGGGCAACAAAGCTTTGCCTCATAAGCCATATTCATCTGACCTCTCACCAACTAACTACCACTTTGTCAAGCATCTCAACAACTTTTTTTTTTTTGCAGGGAAAAACGCTTCCATAACCAGCAGGATGCAGAAAATCTTTTTCAAGAGTTTGTTGAATTCTGAAGCATGGATTTTTACACTACAGAAATAAACAAAGCTATTTCTCATTGTCACAAATGTGTTGATTGTAATGGTTCCTATTTTGATTAACAGAGATGTGGTTGAGTCTAGGTATAATTATTTAAAATTCACAAACTGCAATTATTTTTGGACTAACCTTTAATAGCACTTTGGTAAAACTATCTGCAGCATACAAATGGTTAACATCCTATATATACATCAATTCAATGTAAAGAACACAACTTAGGGACTTTACTGGCAGTTCAGTGGTTAAGATTCAGTGTTTCTACCACAAGGGGCGTAGATTTCATTCCTGGTTGGAGGACCAAGATCTTGCATACCATGTGGCCTGGCCAAAATATTGAAAAGTTAAATAAAAAATATTTTAAAATAAAGTAATGCATTTAAAAAAAGGAAACACAAGCTATTTAAGAAAAAAAAGATTCCAGGCAAAGATAAATACAAATAGGCATAAACAAACAGCTAATAAAATACAGATAAATAATGAGAATTCTAAGGAAAGCAGGGATGGGTGAGTTCTTAGCTGGCCAGGTGACTGCAGGCTATCTGGATCCTGAAGATGTTTCTGCTTACTCTTGAGAGTTATATTGTGCATTCTTCAGAGAATTTTATTGCAGCAGCTACTTCCTCCTCTGGTTGATTTGGTCAGGCTGATGCATCGCTATTCTAGATGTCCTCCTGTAACTCTTTCTAAAGTTACTAGTGAAATTGAATAATCAGTTAGATCCTTTACCAGTGGTCCCCAACTCTTTTGGCACCAGAAACTGGTTTCATGAAAGACATTTTTTCCCTGGAGTTGGGTGAGAGGGGTATGGTTTGGGGATGATTCAAGACATTACATTTATTGTGCATCTTATTTCTATTCTTATTACATCAGTTCCACCTCATATCATTAGGCATTAGATCCTGGAGGTTGGGGATCCCTGCCTTGAACCATAACTTGCCTAATAAATAGTATCCTGTATCCTGCCTTCATCAATCAAATTTCTTGCAAATTGCATATCCTCCAAGCTTCAAATAGCTTAGGTGATATATCCAAGAATCCTTTGAGCATTCCTGATAGACAACACTTTTGATGTTTGGGTCTCTATAGTAAAGGTTGTTTAAATTGCTTTTTAGGAGCATGGAGCTAGTCTTGCCTAGATCAAACTGGTCAGACCACCACCACTCAACAAACCTGCACAGATGTCTCATGGGTGACCTTTTGATGTCAGAGGGCCAAAAATTTTGCTCTTAGATTATGCTAATACTATCATTTTCAGAACATTCATCCCATGAAGTATTTAACTCAGATATACCACACAGAACACTAATTGCTTCACCTTTTTTCATCTCCAATTATCTTTCTCTACAGCTCAGACGACCTTACTTCCTCATCCCATAAATATCCTAGCCCCAGGCCTTTGGGAAAGTGGATTTGAGATGTGTTCTCCTACTTCCTTGTTTGACTGCTCTTAAATGAGCCATTTCGCCCCTGGTAACCTCAGCAACTCAGCCTTTGACTTGCTGCATATCAGGCAAACAAACCTGGCTTGGTGATACTAGGAATACAGCACTTGCATTTGGCCTTTTTTTATTGGAATCCCTTGATTCATCTAAGTGATCTTTTGGTTAGAACCTAAAACAGCCTCAGATTAACAGTTTCCTTCACAAGCTGTGTACATCTGGTCAGTGGCAAACAGTCACGCATCAGAAGCCTTGATGGCTTTAGGCTTTGGCCACTAAGTTCAACCACCTCACTCTGCTGCACCAGCGCCATCATCCTCAAACACACACCACATGGCTGTCGTTCCAGCATAGGGAACANACAGTTTCCTTCACAAGCTGTGTACATCTGGTCAGTGGCAAACAGTCACGCATCAGAAGCCTTGATGGCTTTAGGCTTTGGCCACTAAGTTCAACCACCTCACTCTGCTGCACCAGCGCCATCATCCTCAAACACACACCACATGGCTGTCGTTCCAGCATAGGGAACATGCTTCAAGATCTCCTGCATTCCCCCACAAGTCCCCTTCCTAAGTGCAAGGTGAAGATAGAAGACACCTATCTCCATTCTCTGACCTGCTTGGATTTCTCAGCCTAGCTGAGATTTCCAGATTAACAACATCTACTTGATTTTTAAAACACTTCACTTGCAAATTCTTCACAAAAGATCTGTCAAGCTCATTTTCCTACCTGATGTTTGTTTAACATCTCGTTACACATAGTTATTGAACTTTGCATTAACAAACATTAAAAAAAATTGATATAAAAACTGACAAAGCAGTTGGTCATAAGAAAAATGTTAATTGAAAAAAATTGTATAAGCCATGTTCTCTGACCATAATGTAATATGATTCAAAATTAAGTATAGCTATTGTTATTTATTTGTTTATAAAAGTCAGTCTGAAGTTTCATAAAAAATGTTGGTTATTCCTGAGGTGAACGAGAAGTGATAAAGGATTTTGCATTTTCTTTTACTTATTTCTTCACTTTGCTATTTTTAATGTTTACATTTGCAATTTAGGAGTTAATGAAAATAATGGCAACAAAAAGAAAAGTGAAATCTGTCAGTAGAACCTAATACCACAGACATATCAATAAGATAAATACTGAACAGAATTCATTGCATTCTGCATTGAGCAGTTCCTAGAGATCTCTATCACTGGAGCTGTTTCATTGGAATATCTGATTTTAGTAGGGAAAAAATGCTTTTAAATAAAAACATATTTCATAAAATAACAGAGTGACAGCTTTAGAAAACTGCTTGAACATTTATATAGCTACACAATAAAAAACAATTTTATTAAAAAAAGTTTTTTTATATGGACCATTTTCCAAGTCTTTATTGAGTTTATTACAGTACTGCTTCTGTTTTACATTTTTGTTTTTTGGCAATGAGCCATATGGGATCTTAGCTTCCTGACAGGGTTTGAACCCACTACCCATGCTTTGGAAGTCTTAACCACCAGACCACCAAGGAAATTGCGAAAAACACTTTTCAGAATACCTTCTTCTTTAGTTGATTAAAACCATTAGAAGTCTGGGTGGGAAAAAATGATTTCACATGCAGATTGCATTTGATTAATTTAAATCTCAGTATGACTGAATTCTCATTTTAAATGAAACTGTTTAACTAATGGCACATATTTGTAAAGCAGCTAATTGCTTTGGAATTAAAACTGCATGAAAAGAAAATCATAATAATCAATTTTTCATATATAGAACTTGAAGCTTCTTTGCCAGTGGTACCTCTTAAAACCAATTGAGCTAAACCATCACAGTATGAGTATAATGCTTATTTTTGATGCAAAAAAAATAGTTTTATCTATGCATGAACATGTCTATCCAAAGGATAAAATGTCAACATAACTAAAATTATTTTAATGATAAATTTTAAGTGGCAGATATTAGATTATTGTGCCTTTCATATGACTTCATATTTGCATTCATGCTGAATGTTTAATATAAAAGAATATTCATGTATATAATCAATTGTACCTTATAAACATGGTGTTGTGTAATATGATAATAGGAATAAAATGCAGCTATAAGTAAATACTAAAATGTATACTATCAGGTAGTTGAAAGTCCACTATAACATTTATAANACTGAATGTTTAATATAAAAGAATATTCATGTATATAATCAATTGTATCTTATAAACATGGTGTTGTGTAATATGATAATAGGAATAAAATGCAGCTATAAGTAAATACTAAAATGTATACTATCAGGTAGTTGAAAGTCCACTATAACATTTATAAATAGCAAAAATAAAAGTTTAAAGCTAAACAACCAAATTGCATGAATACAATAGTATAAAAAGATGGTATTCAATCTTTATTTTATCATTTAATTATTCATGGTAAGCAACTTGCCTGAAATTAATAAGATTTGTAAAAGACCTATTGCACCACNATTTAAATCTCAGTATGACTGAATTCTCATTTTAAATGAAACTGTTTAACTAATGGCACATATTTGTAACGCAGCTAATTGCTTTGGAATTAAAACTGCATGAAAAGAAAATCATAATAATCAATTTTTCATATGTAGAACTTGAAGCTTCTTTGCCAGTGGTACCTCTTAAAACCAACTGAGCTAAACCATCACAGCATGAGTATAATGCTTATTTTTGATGCAAAAAAAATAGTTTTATCTATGCATGAACATGTCTACCCACAGGATAAAATGTCAACATAACTAAAATTATTTTAATGATAAATTTTAAGTGGCAGATATTAGATTATTGTGCCTTTCATATGACTTCATATTTGCATTCATGCTGAATGTTTAATATAAAAGAATATTCATGTATATAATCAATTGTACCTTATAAACATGGTGTTGTGTAATATGATAATAGAAATAAAATGCAGCTATAAGTAAATACTAAAATATATACTATCAGGTAGTTTGAAAGTCCACTATAACATTTATAAATAGCAAAAATAAAAGTTTAAAGCTAAACAACCAAACTGCATGAATACAATAGTATAAAAAGATGGTATTCAATCTTTATTTTATCATTTAATTATTAATGGTAAGCAACTTGCCTGAAATTAATAAGATTTGTAAAAGACCTATTGCACCATAGTTAAATGGATTAGGAAGATTTTATTCAAGACTATTGCAATAGAGGGTAGAGATTGAACTCAACTCCATTGAACAAAGGGCAGGAGGTTTTTAAGTGCTGGGATGAGCTAGGAGAAAAGTACTGGAGGAAGCTGAATGAGAGGTTGGTAAATTTAATTAGGCCATCTGTGCTTACAACTGAGGCTTAGTGATCAACATTTCATTCAGCTTCCTCAACTTGAGTCAAGTCATAAGGTTATGGAAAGATACTCCCCAGCATGTATCAAGAGGAAAGAAAATTTAAAAAACAATGAGATGCCATCACACATCTACTAAAATGACCAAAATCCAGAACACTGAACACCAAATGCTGACAAGGATATGAAGCACGAGGAACTGTGATTTACTGCTTGTGGGAATGGAAAATGATACAGTCAGTTTTGAAGACAGTTTAGTGATTGCTTACAAAACTAAACATACGCCAGCCATAGGATCTGGCAATCACACACCTTAGTATTTGCACAAAATAACTGGAAATTTGTGTCTATACAAAAATCTGCACACAAATATTTGTAGCAGCTTTGTTCACAATTTCCAAATCGTGGAAGCAACCAAGATGTCCTTCAGTAGGTGAATGGATAAATAAACTGTAGTGCATCCAAACAATTGAATATTATACAATGCTGCACAGAAATGAGCTATCAAGCATTAAAACACAGAGAGCTAGCTTACGTGCATATTACTAAGTGAAAGAAGACAATATGAAAAGGCTGTATACTGTATGATTCCAGCTCTATGACATTCTAAAAAAGATAAAACTATAGTGAAAGTAAAAAGATCAGTGGTTGCCACAAGTTAGGGGGAAGGGAAAGATGAATACATGGAACACAGAGGATTTTTAGGGTAGTAAAAATACTCTGTATGATACTTTAGTGGTGGACACATTTGTCCAAACCCATAGAATATACCATACCAAGAGTGAACCCTAATGCAAACTGCAAATTTGGGGGACAATGATGTGTCAGTGTAGATTTAGCAGTTGTAACAAATGTAACACCCAAATGGGTGGGGTTGATAATGGACAGTCTTTGCATATCTGGGGGCAGGAGGTATTTTGTTATCTCTGTATATTTTTACTTTTGCTATAAATTTAAAAATAATGTTGATCATTCAGTTATGTCCAATTCACTGCATCCCCTGGGACTACAGCCCACCAGGCTTCTCTTTCCGTGGAATTCTCCAGGTAAGAATACTGCAGTGGGTAGCCATTCCCTTCTTCACAGAAACTTCCCAACCCAGGGATCAAACCCAGCCTATCTTTGTATTTTCTTACTTTTGCTGTGAACCTAAAACCACTCTTAAAAAGCTGTCCTTAAAATTTTATTTTAATCAAAAACAACTAAGATCTTTATTAAGTGAGGTTTAAAATTGTGAAACTTTATAAAAACCTACCATTTGAGTTTATTCAATAGTTTTAAAGCTAATAGTAATAATGGAATGTATAATTTCTTTCAAATGAATAATTTGATAAACACTATTCCAGTGTTTATCATCAATGAAATAAAGAAGAAAAGGATAATGTTCTCATTCTAAGAATCTACTTTAGATAGTCTTTTTAAAAATCCAACAAAGAAATCTATCTTTAAATAGGCTATTCAGTCTCTTTTCCAAATTTTATACATCTACCGAATAGAAGTTTTGGCAACGTAGTTCATGCTCTTGGAGTCTTTTCTGTTATTAAACTGACTTATCTTAAATTCATTGATTATAATATTTTTACATATTATTAAATGTTTGGCCCAATAAATAATTTATAGCCAAGTAGGTAAAGTTTCAGAAATATTATAGCTTGGTCGATAAACTATTCTATGATAATATAAATAAAGAATATAACTTTGCCTCATTCCTCAGATTAAATATGTGGCACATATTTCCAAACATTATAGGAAAAGAGTCATCTTTGGGTTTTATTTCCAGACAGTGAAAAGACAGCCAATGCTGTTGAAAAGGGAAAAATGTATTATAAATATAATGTGTTTCCAGTCCATGGCATCAAGAAAAATATTTTTTCATTTGTACTATTTTAATGTTTCAGCCTTTACTACCTTATAGTTCCTGGAAGAGGGCATGGAACCCACTCCAGTATTTTTGCCTGGAGAATCCCATGGACAAAGGAGCTTGGCAGGGCTACAGTGCATAGGGTCACAAAGAACCAGACACAACTAAGGTAACTGAGTATGCACACATGTACCTTATAACTAAGAAATTTATCTGTATAAATCATATGTCCTACTATTGAAATAAATATTTTATATAATAATTGAAATATCAGGAAAATAGAAGTTGATTGTAAACATACTCTCTTACTCTCTAAAAACCTTGACTTAATTTAAGTAAGATTTTAACTTTTATTAACTCTCTGTGATAATGGATTCTTTCATTTTCTTGGAATTGTCACAGTTTCAACACAGTTTCTTATAGATGTTCTGTCTGAGCACTCCTACATGAATACTATAGAAAAGTATAAATATGGATAATTAAAGGAGACTGAGAAAATACTGCTGTGCCTATTTACCAACATGCCTTTACTAATATTGTGACATAGTTTTATTCTGAATTATAATTCCTTTTAAAATATATCTTCTAATTTTCTTAAAGAGTGTTCTGATAAATTATGAATTATGCCTTATCAATACAAAAATATTATTTTGTAATTGCTTCCCAGTTAATATATATGAAAACAGGTGTGCCATGTAGCAATTATTAAAAAAAAGAGTTTTTTTACTTAGCAAATTGTTGAAATCAAATCTGTCAATAACCTTATAGTGTATTTCTCAGTAATAAAAACCTGAGAAAATGTGGTATCCCACAGTTTGGTTCCAACTGTCAGTGAAATTTTTTCATGCAGTGGTATGGCAAATTCTTTATATGAGGACAAGACTGTGTCTCATATATGTATTTTTTACAACACAATGCTTTAATTCAACATATTTGCTATGTGACAATTATTCTATAGAGTAAGGGAAAAATTAGGCTGCTATAACATCTCCAGGCAAACTGTGTCCCTCTATTTTTAATGTTTAACTCAGCATGATACATTCAATTTGGCTATTGAATTGAAAATTGCAAAAGTTGGTCAAATTACTTATATATCAACTACTTTAATTCAGTGTATAATTAGCTCTGGAGTTAAATCAAAGAAAAGGAGATTAATATGTGTCTCATAAAGTTGTTATATGGTCTAATGAGACAAAATAAAGAATTCTTAGACACTAGATATTATCCAGATATTAGGATATTTGGATCAGAGCAAATGTCCTTTATATATAAGCCATGATTATTACTGATATGGTTAATACTATAACATTATTTTATATATTTTAACTGGAGAATAATAAGGAATGTATACATACATTTTCTTTCAATATTTAAAAACATGTCTGTCTGATTACCTCAAGAATTTAAATACATATGACTTTTTGTAGCAAAGTTATGTAAATTGTAGCAAAATTATACAATTTAAGTTTTAAAAATCAGAAAAGGAAATTGGAGATATCTCAGGTAAAAAGTCTTACTAAATCTTCTTTCCCCACACATACATAAATTGGGAGTCCTGGCATGTTCCATTTCAAAAATAGAATACATATTTTATACATACATCAATATTCTCAGAAATAATCTTGGGAAGGACACTTTGGTTCAAAGAATAGGTTCTAAAGCAAATATCATATCTGGGTGACTAGATGCTTCATGAAGAACAAAAAAATCTCTTTAAGAACTATTGTCTGCAATTTTTAAATGACAAGTATTTTACTGTAAGTTTTTGACAGTCCAGGTCCACATGTCCTTATACACAATTCAAAAATCAAAAGAATTCTAAAAACAGAAAAACGATCTCCAACCAATATACCAGCGAAAGCTGAAATGACCTATATTCAGTCAGTGACCAAACAAACATTTATGCCACTTTGTTAAATCAAGCAAAATCCCGGGGCGGTGAGGAGGGGTGCCCAGAAATGTGAGTTCTATCTCTGGGTCTCGGAGATCCCCTGGAGAAGGATATAGCAACCCACTTCTGTATTCTTCCCTGGAAAATACCATGGAAAAAGGTGCCTGGAAGGCTACAGTCCATGGGGTCGCAAAAAGTGGAACATGACTGAGCGCGCGCGCGCGCGCGCACACACACACACACACACACACACACACACACACACATATAGATATGGATATGGATATAGACATAAATATAGGTATAGATATATCTTACATCTTTTTTATCCACTCATCTGTCAATAGACATTTTGTTGTTCAGTCACTCAGTCATGTGCGACTCTTCGGGACCTCATAGACTATAGCATGCCAGGCTTCCCTGTCTGCTTGGAGCTAGAAGATTGAGATTCCAGAGACATCACCCTATTACCTCACCACCAACCAACCAGAAGAACATCACACACACTGCAGCCCTCAGCCCAGATTTTGCCTTTGAAAACTCATTCCTGAAAACCTTTGAGTAGTTCAGATCTTTTAAGCATGAACAACCCATTCTCCTTGCTAGGTGTCCTGCAGTAAATCTTTATCTGCTCAAAAGGCCAACATTTCCATTTGTTTGGCCTTTCTGTGCACCAGGCACATGAACTTGGGTTTGATAACAATGATAACTAATCAATCAGTCTGACAGTGCAAAAAAATCTGAACTAGTCTTGTTCCTACTGATATGTGATATGAACACCTGGTGGACCAGGTACAGAATGTGGATGAGTGACAGGGTATAGCATCCAGGACAAGAAAACATCACACTGCCTCTTTTTTGGTGAGTCATCTGGGCTCTGGAAAAATGATACAGAAGCTCAAGGAATATCTCTTAATCAGATAAAGATAATAGGTGGAAAAATTTCCCCTTGCATTGAAAACATGACAAAGGACCTTGTCTGGGTGACATACCAGATGATATTGTAGTCAAACTCTGGTTTGATTCCACAAGTCACATAGGCAAACCTCTCAAGGAGACTGTAAGTGACTCTAGAAATAGCCTTTTTTGGCATAACATCTGCCAAATCACCAAATATTCTGGATGGCTCACAAGCCACCCTTGTACAACTTGGTGTGTTACAGCTGCCCTCATGATTCAGCTGCCCAATGCTGTGAACTCTCTGTGGGTAGATATAAAATCTGGGCTTATTTGGTTAGGTGACAGAATCAAGCTTTAATGCCATGAGGAGCAGACTACAGGCCTCCTCTATCAGCCTTTTTACAATCTGCTTTGCTCTCAGAGGCTCACATAAATGCAAAGGAAATGGAGGTGTTTGGATACCAAGAGTACCAATGGTCAAGGTCATGGAACACTCCAGATCTTAGCAATTTCAGGTTCCATTCTTATCTTGCCTGTAAACCACCCTGGCCTTTTAATTTTATGTGGCAACGAAGTCTAAAAAAGATTCCCAACTAAATGGTAAGGAAGATGTGGACTTGAGTACCTGGTTCCTTCTGTCATAAAATATTCCACCCTAAATGCCAGCTGAGTTACAATTTGGGCTCTTTTGTTCATAAATTTTTGTCACATTAATGTGCCAGTTGATAAATCACAGAGAATCCTCTTATGCGTCACAACTCCACATTCTTTTTAGCCTTGAGGCTCTTCTTCTCAAGTTTTGGAGGTAACAAATTGGAAAAATTGATCTTAAATCTCTCCATGGTAATGGAACAAAAGTTCAATACCACTTTGCAAACTCTGAAAAGATTCCAGTCAGATGTTAACTGCTTTGACTCCAGGGTGTTCCAAAATCATTGTGTCCTAGATATACCAATAGCCTAGCAAAGAGGAGTTTGTGCAATCATTACTGAAAAATGTTGGTTTTATGTGGATCAAATGGAGCAAGTAGTATCTAACATCTATCTAATGAAAGAAAAGATTAGCCTTTTCCCTCAGATAAATGGAGCTCATACATTTTATTAAATTGAACCATTCCCAGGACGGGGGAACTAGGATAATGGGATATGGTGACATGTACACACTGTGTTCCTTCCTGTTTGTTCATCCTCCTTCTAAACTACCTCCTTTATTTCCTTTGTAGATTTCTCATTGCTATTTACTAACTTATTTTCTCTCTCCACTGTCTTCAGCTCAGTTCTTTGTATGTCAGATTTCCAAGGAAATTTCAGAGGAGGGAAGTAAATGGGCTTGGGGCAGGCCACCCCAAGATGTGTCATTGTGGCATGTGAATTATTTTGAGTTGAAAACAAGCAAAGCCCAAAAGATTTAAGAAGAACTTTTGAACTTCCCTCTAACTGCCTAAAAGAATTTTAGATAGAAGGCCTGTTCCAGTAAGGAGCTATCCCCACGGATAGTAAAGTATGAACTAGGTGTGGTAGAACCTAGCAAGGCCGTTTGATCAAAGTTCTCTCTGTCTCCAGATGAACCAGCAAACATTTGCTTATGGACCATTAGCTGGTTTTCATTTTCCTGTGTGTTGCCTTACTTCCTTTTGAAGTCCCTGACCATTTCCTCCTTCTCCTTAGTCCACAGCGACATATAAACCCCATTTTGCCTTACTGTTTGGCAAATGCTTCATGCCTGTATGAATTCCCCATACCTACTGTCAATGCAAATTAATCAATGAAAAGAATGAAAAATTTTATTCAAACTAAATTTGAAGATTATAACCCTGAAATAGTGTCTCAGAAAGTTCTGGTAACTGTTCTGCTTGTTAGAAGTCAAGGCATAGTTATATATAAATTTTTTCAGACAGAAGGCTGTACATTATATATTATTGACAGTTTACGCAATCCAGATCTAAGCATTATCGTGGCCTCTCACAAGATCAAAGAGGGATGTTATCTTTAAGGTGTTGTCTTGTTGGTGCTAAGAGAGTGTTGCTCTTCATGACTGAGCAGGTATTTTAGCTGATGGAGGAAGTCTGATTGACACATATCACTGCAAATTGTAAACAATGGACAATAAGGAGGAGAGAGAAGGCCAAAGGGCAGAGAAAATTTGTTTAGTTTTTCTTGTCTTGTGAGAAAATGTGATTTTTATTTCACAGTACATAAAAAAATTTTATTATCTCCTGCTAATCTGCCTTATGTCATTTTAATTACCAGAAAAGAAAAAAAGAGAGAGAAGAGGAATATTTTTCTCAACCCCAATATATAAAATGAGTTTCTTGACCTAACATTTAAAGTTCCTACTATTAATAACACTAAAAATACATATCTTAAAATCTATCATCATATTATGAGTTAATAAATTAAAACAATTTTGTATATTCCAGGTCAGATGTTTANGCTAATCTGCCTTATGTCATTTTAATTACCAGAAAAGAAAAAAAGAGAGAGAAGAGGAATATTTTTCTCAACCCCAATATATAAAATGAGTTTCTTGACCTAACATTTAAAGTTCCTACTATTAATAACACTAAAAATACATATCTTAAAATCTATCATCATATTATGAGTTAATAAATTAAAACAATTTTGTATATTCCAGGTCAGATGTTTATCAAAAATAATGTCTCACATTAACATGTTTACAATAATAAGTCAAGTATAGAAGTGTTTTGTGTGTGTGTGGCTTACAGTGGTACTTAATATTTGATTATATTAAAGCAGGATCTGTATAGATTGTCTTATTTTTTATATTTTATTCTTAATTGTATTAATGAAATATTTACTTATTGTATAAAAATAATACTGCAAGATTCATCACTATTTTTAGCTGTCTCTTATACCCTAATTTATCCTACCCATGTTACCAAACCAGATCTGTTTGCCTGACACACAGTAAGTCAAATGCTGAGATGTCAAGGTTCATAGCCAAGGAAAGGTTTATTCCCAAGGCCGTTAAGGGAGAAAATGGTAGAACAAGTCTCAGATCTGCCTTCTCAAAGTCAGGGGGCTCCGGATATTAAC
>SJYA01001293.1:4185-46755 GCA_006410615.1 Neotragus moschatus
GATGTGTATAAGAGACAGGGGGGGGGGGGCGGCGTCTGGTGCGCAGCATGGACACAGACGCGGAATATGGATGAGCGTTGCCTATGCAGATTAGCTCAAATGATTGCCAGGGGGAAATCTAACACTGGGCGTTTAGCTTTTCACACACCAAAATGTGGCATAAAAGATTTCAGAAAGACAGAGCTAGATTCAATTCTGAAAAAGGAATCCCAGAACATAAATTAATTATAAATGTCCCCAATTGACAGTGGCTATTTATGCACATGCTAGTGACTTGATGAGTTTTATGATCTATGTGTCTCTTACAAACATATCTAAAATTATTTAAAAAGAACCTGGTTTTCATTTTGTTATAGCCATATCTTCAGTAGTTGTAGATATCATTCATTTAGAAGTCACAATTTTGAACTATTCAAAAGTTTAAGCTGGCACAAAGCAATATTTACATAGATTGCCCTTGGAAAGGGATTTGTGGACAAGTCTATCTTCTAAATAAAGTTGTATGAAGCATGTTTAATTTTCATAAATTACATACTCATTAAAGAACTTCGAAAACTGTATGTACACTGAAGATGCTGAATTCAATTAAATCTTCATAAATGTCAGCAGCTGATCAAGTTCATCAGTATGTTTTTTTTTACTGACTGTAGCAACTTGACAAAAATCAGCTTAGTTCTCTGTTAATGATTCTGCAATTAGTCAAGATTAGGGATCCTTGAGTGTTCTAATAGTTAAATATAGTTTAACTAAACTCCAATTAGTTTTTTCTTTATTTCATGAGGAAATGCATTGAGCATGTTGACATTGCTCCACTGAGCCACACTCAGGACTTGCTCCTGCATGTGCTGTGACAACATTCCTCATCGACCTATTACTGAGACTGTATACTATTTTCAAGCCAAATGCTATGGTGAATTTCTTCCACCAACTGATCCTAAATAAAAGTTCCCTGATTTTTGGTTCTGTAACACTTCATTTGGGGGGTTCCCAGGGACAACCAAGGAGCTTCCCCAGTGGCTCAGATGGCACACAATCTGCCTGCAGTGCAGGAGACCTGAGTTTGATCCCTGGTTGGGCAGATCCCCTGGAGGAAGAAATGGCAACCCAGTCCAGTTTCTTGCCTGGAGAATTCACTGAAAGAGGATTCTAGCAGGCTACAATCCATGAAGTCGCAAAGTTGGACACAATGGAGCAGACTAACACTTTCAGGGACTAACAAATAGTCCCAAAACCAACTTAAAAATACGAACTGTTGATACTGTTAAACAATAAACTTGATGTATACACAATGATCTTGCTAATATCAAGCTTCTTACCACCAGTGTCTGGCCCCTGTTAACAGCATGAAGAATCTGATTTCATGCTGCCTTTG
Organism: Neotragus moschatus; assembly: GCA_006410615.1. NCBI lineage: Eukaryota > Metazoa > Chordata > Mammalia > Artiodactyla > Bovidae > Neotragus > Neotragus moschatus. The sequence goes on from SJYA01001293.1 coordinate 5,558, forward strand.
AGAGTTTTCCTCTTAAAACTTTTAAATTATGTCTATGTGGCAGCATAAAAACCAAACATTCAATCAACCTTATTTTTTTGCAATAAGCTATTTTTAGTTTCTTATATAGGTAAATAATGAGTCATGAAATAATGTTACCTTTAGAGAATTTTGATCCTCTTTCAAGTTAATTATTATTTGTTAAAATGCACCAACATATAAAGAATTCATTCGGGGTACTTTTCTTTGTATATAAAATTCTTCCAAAGGTATGCAGCTAAATATGGTTCTAATGAAATGCTGGCAGTCATGTCATAAAGTAGCAAAATCTTCCTGGCAGTCTGAGATTTTGTTTTCCAGGAAGCATGCAAAATAAACAGTTGGAATGTATTTGGGGATGAGGAATATCAATGGCATGCTTACACAAACAGAGGAGATAACTTTTCCAGTTTACTAGTATACTAGATCCATAGAGCATGTGGGCACAGTTGGCATTATATCCTACCATCTTACTCGCTGTGTGCTGAACTGAATGCACTGTGCTCTGCCCTAAATGATCAACTCTTCCCATTCATGGTTAGGCTGAATACTGTCTAGCCACAGAGCCATAGCTGCCAAACCTGCATACAGGCACACCCTCATAGTCTTCAAATGGATGTACTTACAAATTTCAGGCGCTCCCTTGCTTAATGTCTCAGGATTTTCTGCCGTCAGCCTGTCTGTTCAACTTTAAAATAAGCATGTTCACGTAATTGTTCAAGATTTAAAAGTGCTGGTGTGCCTAGAATCTGGGTCGTGGTTTGCAAGCAACGTCAGTCATTCATTTTTGCCTTAACTAATTGTCACCCGTTCTCATTAGGGCCTTATTTCAATTTGGAGGAAGGCAGAACTCTCCTAAAAGGAAGAAGTATGTGGAGAGAAAGACACTTGACAGCCAAGGTTCATGCAACCTGATCTCTGCTTTTTCCACAGTCATTCTTCACTTTCCGTTGGTTTTGGCTGATTAGCCATTGGCTTTGGCTAATTTGGCTTTTGCACAAGGCAGGTACTGAGGTCTTTCCTAACTGAAGGTAATGAAACCAGTGTCCGTGATCAGATTTGAGATCCATGACTGCTGACCAGTGAGGTCACATGTGAAAGCTGGATTGCTGTGACAGACAGAGGTTACCCCTGTTCAGTTCAACTGAAGATACCCGTGGTCTGGAACCGCCACCCCCCGGGGGACCCAGCAGTCCTTATGTCTGCGTGTGAGCTCAGCTCTCATTCACACTCATTGTTTGCTTCTTAGTCTATGATCTTAATTAGGTAGCAACTCCCCCAGCTGAAGAGGATTTCACGCCAAGCTGCCTCATTAGACACTGGCCAAGCCTCAACTGGACACAGTTGAGTCAATAGCCCGAATCTGATGCAGTTCGGGTCTGCCTCTGAGGGTGGGGCTGAGTGTCGTTGGTTCAGCAAGATGGAAAACAGCAAGAGGTGAGCACCCATCTGGCAGGTGCAGCACAGGACATCAGGCTCCAAAGCTTGATACGAGGTTTTTTAAGGTAACGTGTCCCACAAGACAATATTTTCCACTCGAATTTGGAGCCACATCTTCTCGGTTACTTTTGACTTTTATGCAACTGATTTTCAGCAAAACTTGGAATGCCAGTCTTGGTAGATACAGTTCCAGTCCTGTTTTCTTATTCTGACAACTTGCATTTTCATGGGACAGTCTCTATTGAANCCGCCACCCCCCGGGGGACCCAGCAGTCCTTATGTCTGCGTGTGAGCTCAGCTCTCATTCACACTCATTGTTTGCTTCTTAGTCTATGATCTTAATTAGGTAGCAACTCCCCCAGCTGAAGAGGATTTCACGCCAAGCTGCCTCATTAGACACTGGCCAAGCCTCAACTGGACACAGTTGAGTCAATAGCCCGAATCTGATGCAGTTCGGGTCTGCCTCTGAGGGTGGGGCTGAGTGTCGTTGGTTCAGCAAGATGGAAAACAGCAAGAGGTGAGCACCCATCTGGCAGGTGCAGCACAGGACATCAGGCTCCAAAGCTTGATACGAGGTTTTTTAAGGTAACGTGTCCCACAAGACAATATTTTCCACTCGAATTTGGAGCCACATCTTCTCGGTTACTTTTGACTTTTATGCAACTGATTTTCAGCAAAACTTGGAATGCCAGTCTTGGTAGATACAGTTCCAGTCCTGTTTTCTTATTCTGACAACTTGCATTTTCATGGGACAGTCTCTATTGAATCCCTCTAAATGACTTAAACTTTGTTCTTCTGGTACATAAGAATTCCAGATCTTTGAGTAGGGAGGTGAAACTACGCAGATGCAACAGTGAATTTTTTAGCTAGCTTCCACAAAAACCAGATCCCTCTATCAAAAAAAATAAATAAATAAGAGAGAGAGAGATTATACTGAGATAGAAATTCATAAGGTGGCATGACAAGAAGATAACTTAAGGGGAGTTAAGGTTATAGGAGCTATGTCCTCATTACACCAGGGCAGTTGCCTGGAATACGTGCCCTTCCTCAGTGTTTTCAGATACTGTGCAGAGAGAATGCAAGTGGAAACTGAAGGTTTACTATGTTGGCTTTCAGGACTGTTTGCTCCCCTCTGCAAGTGTGTACATGTGTAGAGGCTGTGTCCACATTTACTGCTGAAGAGGGCATCCCACTTATATAACCAGCTGTTTCAATAAATGTCGCAGATTGAAGATATAGTTCCAACAGAGAGCTTGAGGCCCCCTAAGGAAAGCAGATTATTGTGTCTTTATTATGTAAAATGTGATCCCCAGGCAACAGATATTTTAGGATTAGCCACAAAATGAAGAGATTCAGAGGAAAACAAAATCAACTAGATGAAATGAGTGATGCCAGGTGAAGGAAAGAAGGAATAAATCGATTCTATAACCTGAACTATGAGTCAGATGTTGACAAAATAGAGATAATTCTCTTATATTTCAGAAAGTCACATTCACTTCTATTTCCATATTTCTTGTATTAGAGCACAGCTGTGACTGATAGGTTTTCACTGCACAAATCTAGAAGGGACAATTCATATGGACAATACTCATATGGACCATGTTATAAAGATAAGCCCCTAGGGACTGTGTAGGGCAGCAGCTCTGCCTTCTAGTCTGTGCAACGTAAAAACAATAGCATTATAGGAGACTCGTCTGTTTATAGGTTTCTCTATCTTCTATGCCTCATATGATGCAGCATTTCTTTATATTTCATGGGAATTTAAGGCTTCCTAGCTGGTCCAGCCTGGAGAAGAAAATGACAACCCACTCCAGTATTCTTTCTGGAATAATCTCATGGACAGAGGAGCGTGGCAGGCTACAGTCCATGAGGTCACAAAGAGTCGGACATGACTTAACAACTAAACAACAACGTGAGCAAGGTGGTTTGCATGGCAATGAGGAATGGAAGTGGAGCCAAGAGGAATGGAAGTGGAGCCAAGCACCGGCCAGAGCAATAGGGAAGTTGGTGATGTCTTGGTCCTGGGAGGTGGATACATTCACAACAGGGCCCTGACAACCAGCACTGGAGGTGCAGAGAACAGAAGCAAACTCCCTGGGAAGAAAACCAGAATTAACTACGGCCCCAACCAAGGAGGCCTGGCTTAGTCCAAGCCATTACCAACACAATTAAACTCAGTTCTTGCCAAAGTGAAGACCTGCCATGTCATGCCCTTCTTGACCTGGGATCTGGATTATGTTTACACCTGAACATAGGCCCAGATTAGCTCAAAGAACAGGCAGGAAAATAAGCTGGACTCTTTTTGAAACAATTTGCATTTAATGATGCAGGTTCTAATAAAGTTCTCATGCAATAAAGATTAATATTGCTTTAAAATTTTAAAATAATTGGCTAATGCTATTTCAATTTTGCTAAGTTCTTAGAAGGAAACTAAAAATGGTACTATATATTTTACAATAACTTTTATCTTAAAAGAATAGCTACTTTATTTCCTGCCTACTTTGAGAACATTGCACAGCAATCTGTTAACATATTAACACTCAAATTTGATCCAGGGATTATATGCACAAGAAACAAACATTTCCAGTTATTTGATGTTATTCACCTGATGTTTAAAATTTAACATGTGATTCCTTATTCAAATCTGCTGTCTATGTGGCTCACTATAAATATTTAAACCAAACAACACTTGAATATCTCAAGATTTCCCCTAGGATTGTGATCATGTCCAGAAGCTTCAGATAAACATGGTCCATGAATTCAATTGTGGATTGAACAAAGGCCTCTCTCAAGGACTGAAAACAAAGCTGATGATGGGAGAGGGGCAGGAGAGCCAAGGAAAAGCTGATGAGGAGACTGGATAAAACATATATCTGTTTTTACCTTTAAGAGTGACACTTGATGAAACAACTTCTCATATATAAATGTGAAGTCTCATTCAGATGGGACTGATCCCCTTTTCCAGTTTAAAGGCATTGAAGATGGAGGAAATGACATGCTCACATTCCATCTTGGCGTGTATAGAATTTTATTGGTTCTCCAAAAGAAAAAGTTGAATGTACTTTGTATCTATCAGATCTGTGAAAGTGTTAATTGCTCAGTCGTGTCTGACTCTTTGTGACCTTATGGAGTATAGCCCACCAGACCCCTCTTTCCATGGAATTCTCCAGGCAAGAATCCTGGAGTGGGTAGGGTAGCCATTCCATTCTCCAGGGGATCTTCCTGACCCAGGGATTAAACCCAGGTCTCCCATATTGCAGGCAGATCCTGCAATATGAGCCACCAGGGAATATTTGAGCCACCAGGGAATCTGCACAGCTGTTAATAGATTTAAGCCACCTTATATGTTGATAGTTCTACAATGTCCATGGAATTCTTTGAAAACCCATAGGCTTTCAGTCCTAGGAATAAGGGATAATTAAAACCATCAGGGAATTCCAGTACTCAAGGGGATACAGATGCCTGTGTCCAGACCCACATGGTGTCACTGTGTGTGACAGCACTTCTGAGTTAGACTGATTACCTGCTGAAGAGGACAGACATCACCACGTAGAAAAGAAAGCACCGGAGAGAACAGAGGTAGTGCTCGGCATGTGTATCTGCAAGCTAAAGGAAAGCATGAGAGAAAGTCTCCCCTAGAGCCTTCAGTAAGCACTTGGCCCCACCAACGCCTTGATTTTAGACTTCCAGCCTCAAGAGCTGTGAAAAAATAAAAGTCGATTGTTTTAAGCCCTCTCCCTTGTGGTACTTAGCTGTGGTGATTCTAGGAAACTAAACCAGCCCTGGCACTTCTCAACCAGGCTATCTAATGAGCAGTGCCCCAGCTGAACCCACTCTGCCTGTTCAGCAGTGTCCAGACTTCCTTGCTGTCTGGAGTACTGATAAATGCTCTTTTCAACTGCTACCACGAATTTTTCCCAAGAAGCTCCAGTTACTTTTTCCACTTCTGGCTCATTCCAAAGAGTTCCAGAGGTTTATGAAATGTTTGGAAAACTAGAGGTTTCTTTTTTCAAAAGGAAAAAGAACTCTCTCATCTTAAACCTCTCTCCCAGAATGACCTTTAAAGGCTTGAAATTGTAGACTATTAGGAGTACTTTAAAATGGCTTCCCAGGTATTTCAACAATAAAGAACCAGCCTGCCAATGCAGGAGATGCAGGAGACATGGGTTCAATCCCTGGGTTGGGAAGAGATCCCCCGAAGAAGAAAATGGCAACCCGCTCCAGTATTCTTGCCTGGAGAATTCCATGGACAGAGGAGCCTAGTAGGCTAAGTCCATGGAGTCGCGAAGAGTCGAACATGACTGAACAACTGAGCATGCTTCCACGGGTACTTAAAAAGCTCATATTTGAAGACTTGTTTGGGGAATGTCTCTTCTGGGGACCACACTGGGGAAAGGAGGTAGGAGACTTTCCTGCTTTACATTGGCTCTCAGTTGCTGTTTGCTAGGCTCTCCCCAGCAACAATAGTCAAGGCTTTCTCTCAGAGAATCAGAGAGGCAAGAAACATTTTCTCATGTTAAAAACCACTGGCCTAGCAATTGACTCAGAGTGTAGACCAGAGTTCTCTTCCCATATACCTGTGATCTGAGTTAAGCAATACATCCTCTGTATACATTTATGACTTAAGATGTTGAAATGGCTCTTCAAAAGCTCAATTGCATCAGTAAAATCTGATTATTCCACACCTTGTTTGATCAACTCCAACTCCTTACCCTCAAGTGTTTTCACCTAAATTAGAATACTGAATATTTCTTTTCTCCAGCACTGGTTCAGTTCAGTTCAGTCGCTCAGTCGTGTCCGACTCCTTGCAGCTCCATGAATCGCAGCACACCAGGCCTCCCTGTCCATCACCAACTCCCAGAGTTCATTCAGACCCACGCCCATCAAGTCAGTGATGCCATCCAGCCATCTCATCCTCTGTCGTCCCCTTATCCTCCTGCCTCCAATACCTCCCAGCATTAGAGTCTTTTCCAATGAGTCAACTCTTCTCATGAGGTGGCCAAAGTACTGGAGTTTCAGCTTCAGCATCATTCCTTCCAAAGAAATCCCAGGGCCAATCTCCTTCATAATGGACTGGTTGGATCTCCTTGCAGTCCAAGGGACTCTCAAGAGTCTTCTCCAACACCACAGTTCACAAGTATCAATTCTTCGGTGCTCAGCCTTCTTCACAGTCCAACTCTCACATCCATACATGACCACAGGACAAACCATAGCCTTGACTAGATGGACCTTAGTCGGCAAAGTAATATCTCTGCTTTTGAATATGCTATCTAGGTTGGTCATAACTTTTCTTCCAAGGAGTAAGCGTCTTTTAATTTCATGGCTGCAGTCACCATCTGCAGTGATTTTGGAGCCCCCCAAAATAAAGTCTGACACTGTTTCCACTGTTTCCCTATTTCCCATGAAGTGATGGGACTGGATGCCATGATCTTCATTTTCTGAATATTGAGTTTTAAGCCAACTTTTTCACTCTCCTTTTTCACTTTCATCAAGAGGCTCTGCAGTTCCTCTTCACTTTCTGCCATAAGGGTGATATCATCTGCATATCTGAGGTTATTGATATTATAGACACATTTTATTCAACAGCTGGGCTGGTTCTTCAGGCCTCTGTGACGTCTCTGACTTGTACTAGAAGACTGAAGCTTGTAAACTTTGCAGTGTATGCTTGTGGCTGTTATCTCCCAGTCATTGTCAGCCTGAATGGAAATCACATTTGTATTGCTTTTCATTCTCTACAACCTGGTTAAAAGGTTTTGGATTAGGTTGCAATTCCAGCCATCCGTTCCTTTACCCAGACGAGTAACCTGGGGTAGGATGGGGTGTATAAGTTATTATACTTGAGAGAATTGGTGGGTGGAATGGAACCAGGAAGACTGAGAAGCTAACACTAAAGTTTTCTCACACATGCAAAATTCTAGGTTAACTTCTTGAAAGATGAGAGAATTTCACTGACTCGATGGACATGAGTTTCAGCAAGTTCCGGGAGTTGGTGATGNGTATAAGTTATTATACTTGAGAGAATTGGTGGGTGGAATGGAACCAGGAAGACTGAGAAGCTAACACTAAAGTTTTCTCACACATGCAAAATTCTAGGTTAACTTCTTGAAAGATGAGAGAATTTCACTGACTCGATGGACATGAGTTTCAGCAAGTTCCGGGAGTTGGTGATGGACAGGGAAGCCTGGCATGCTGCAGTCCATGGGGTCGCAGAGTCAGACATGACTGAGCAAGTGAACTAACTGTACACGTAGTTATGTTAGCCATCCTTCTCCCAGGAGGCACTAGTGGTAAAGAACCTGTCTGCCAATGCAGGAGATGTAAGAGATGCAGATTCGATCCCTGGGTCAGCAGGACCCCCTGGAGAAGGGCATGGCAGCCCACTCTAGTATTCTTGCCTGGAGAATCCCATGAGCAGAGGAGCCTGGTGAGCTACAGTCCTTGAGGTTACACAGAGTAGGACACGAATGAAGTGATTTAACATGCATAGTAAAGTACTTGAATAAATAGGGATACCATTCATCTTCACAAGCTGTGCTTAAAATTAGATCTAAATTAGCTGTTTAGTCCAGAAAAATGCACAAGCCCAACTCCAACTTTTGGAATATAGCAGTCTACTAATATAATTCCAGCCACAAGAAAAGCCAGAGATAGTTTCCTGGGAACTAAAGTTCTCTTCTTTTTTTATTGTAGAGTTGCACTTACCAAGATTAGTGCCACTAGTCACACATGATGATTTAAACCTTAATTTTAATTAACATTAAATGAAATTTAAATTTATTGTTTTAATCTTTCATGGGGTCACAAAGAGTCGGACATGACTGAGCAACTGAACTGAACTGAACTGAGTCACACTTTGAGGATTCCCTGGTAGCTCAGCCGGTAAAAAAATCTGCCTGCAGTGCAGGAGACCCTGGGTCAATTCCTGGGTCAGGAAGATTCCCCTGGAGAAGGGGTAGGCTACCCACTTCAGTATTCTTGAACTTCCCTGGTGGCTTAGATGGTAAAGAATCAGCCTGCAATGCAGGAGACCTGGCTTTGACCCCTGGGTTGGGAAGATTCCCTGAAGGAGGGCATAGCAACCCACTCCAGTATTCCTGCCTGGAAAATCGCCATTGGCAGAGGTGCCTGGGAGGCTACAGTCCATGGGGTCGCAAAGAGTTGGGCACAACTGCGCCACTAAGCACACACACAGCACAGTCACACTTAAGAGTGTCTAAGAGTTCCCTGTATCTAGTGGCTTCTTATCAGCACAAATAGGCTTCTTTGAAGAAACAGTAGATCCAATGAGTTCATAAGGCATTCTCAACCTTACATCACCACATGCAGCCTTTTTTCATTAAAAAAAAATTAAGGTTAAGAGAATTCCCTGGAAGTCCAGTGGTTAAGACTGCATTTCCACTGCAAAGGTGTGGGTTCCATCCCTGATTGGGGAAATGAAATCCCGCATGTCAAGCAGTGTGGCAAAAACACAAAAAGGAAAAGTTAGGGTTAAAATTCATGACAGTATAATTATGTATCACATTTTCTTACCATTTAGAAAAATAGGAAAACAGTTTTTATCATATTTCTCATATAAAATATGTTTTTCTTCAATACTTTCCTATTCACTTAGAAACTAAATGTCCAAGATCATTGTAAAAACAGTGGTCTTGGCATTTTACCATGTAATGAACTTAAGTCTACTCTGTGTTGAAATACATAGGTAATTTGATTTTTTAAAGTAAGGTATTCTGAAAGTATAATATCATGAAATTAAAACATTTTCAAGAAAATCCTTCCTCCACATGTTTATAATTTCAAAACTGTTTAAATTTCTAAAAGTAGAGTTTTTTTAAAAAAAACATAGACACATGTGGAAGTGAAAAAGCATGAAAAATTTTATGGCTATCATAAAATGAGACATCAGCTATATTTATATACATGATGTCATCTATCTATCATCCCGATTTGTATTGACTGTATGCTTTGCACCTCACCATACCTTGAACTTTATAATAGAGTCATGCTAACAATATTCTGAGGATAAAGACATACCCAATCCATTTTGACTCTAAAAAGCAATAACAATTCTATTTCTAGGTTGTTGGTTGTATTAGCTAAAATCTTAATTTTAAACAAGCCAATTATTCATATAGATCTGACTTAGAAATATGGGTAGAAAGAGAAATCATGGTTTTTGAAAATATGACAGCAATACCAGTGACTTGTGGTTGCCCTTATTTAAACTGTGAGGTTCCTGATACTTAAAATTACACGCAGACACCCTCTCTCCCAGTATATGTTCCATTGAATGTGTGGATGATTCAGAGAAACTTATTACCCTATGTTCTCTGGACACTGACTCAGTAGCTTCTTCTTCCAAAGTGAAATAACGTGTTTCACTGGAGTCATTTAGAGGCTAATGCATGTCAAACAAACTACAAATAGACTAAAAATTCATGTAAACATGTTGTCCTGTTCATGGTTCTCCTCAAAGAAATGTTCTCTGTAAAAACAGCATAATCTTTAGTGTTTAATGAGTGTCCACAGAGAGCTGACTCACTCTTTTGCATTTAAAAATGATGTGGACCACTAGTATGTGTATTTAGACTGAAAAGACTGATCTGGGACCAAGAGATTAAAGGGAGAGTCTATGAGTGAAATGCATTTCAATTTCAACAAATATTAAATAACTAATTACTGTATGTGGAACATACCCTACAAGAGAGGGTTGGGAGCTGGAAGTAGGTGAATAAAAGGTAAAGATTAAGAAGCCATAGAGACAATGGACTTCCCTTGTGGCTCAGCTGATAAAGAATCCACCTGTAATGCCAGTGGGTTGGGAAGATGCCCTGGAGAGCAGAAAGGCTACCCACTCCAGTATTCTGGCCTGGAGAATTCCATGGACTGTACAGTCCACAGGTTCGCAAAGAGTCAGACACAACTGAGCATCTTTCACTTTCTTCACTTGCATGAAGACAATATGAATTTTTATCGCGCGTATCTAAGCTTGATTTTTTTAAAACTATAAACAGCTTTTCCCGTTAAACATGAAAAAATGCATACTATCTAATAAATAAACATCACTTATCTGAATTAGATTTCATTTTTCCTTCTATAACTTTTGATTAAGAAGTTATAGTGGTGGCTAGGACGGAGTCTGCAAGGAAACCCCAGGTACATCAAAATAGATCAGGCTGGTCTGCTTTTCGTAAGTTGCCACATTTGGAAGTCATGCTTAGAACTTTTGCTAAGCTAGCTTTCATAGTGATTATCTACACGGTTTTTTTTTTTTTTTTTATTAAAGTGCGCAGTTTAAAGTATCACACACATGGAAGATGTTTTAAAGTACAGGAAAGATTCTTTACAGATAGAAGTATATAATAGAATTTTTTTTCATCCAGAATGGTAATGTCTACTGTATACGTGAAATGAAATATCTCCTGCCATATCGATAAACAAGGATGTAACGCCTTCAGTGATTTCCATCTTCCAAATGTGAATTTCTAAGCCCAGAGGGCCCTCAAGAGGGAGAACAATACTTGCACTCCAGCAGCTGCCAGCTGACACCATTCTCTACAACAAACAAGAACTTACGGATGCAAATAATCAAGAAGCAGGGTGCTGGCCCCAGATAGCTGAGATGCATATGAAAGAAATTATTTCAGTGCGCCCAGACACTTGCATCTTCCCAAACATAGAAGAGCGCTAAATTCCTTAATCTGAGATCTTTGATTTTCCTTATTTAATAATAATCTTTTGATACTCAGATTATCTGCCCCTTGCTGCAAACTTGTATATAATGCAACTCTTTCCTCTACATTCTTGGAACAGTTTCTCGTGGCTACTTGAGATGCTGCCTCCCAGGCTTGAAGTCCTAAGAATTCCTACCAAATAAAACAAATCTCTATACTTTCAGGTTTTGATTATTTCTTCAGTCGACATATAGCACAAGGCAACCCTACTCAATATTCTGTAATAACCTATATGGGAAACAAACCAAGAATGGATATATGAATAACAATCACTTTGTTGTACCTGAAACAACCACACAATTGTTAATCACCTATATTCCAATATAAAACTGAATTAAAGATAAATAATACTATCAAACACCAAATTAGGTTACTTAAAAAGAGAACAACAAAAATACAGGAGGCAGCATCTTTTAATATCACTGTTAATCACATTATATTGAGTAAATTAAATGTGTCAGCAAGGTTTTGCAGGCTCCAAGGCTATGCTCCTCAAACTTTATTATACCTGTGAATCACCCAAGGATACTTTAAAATGCAGATTCTGACTTCAGAGGTCCAAGGTGAAGCCTGAGGAAGCTACATGTCTAACAAGTTTCCAGATGAAGCAAGTGCTACTGTACCTCCTCACTTTGAATGCCACTCATCTAAAAACTGGGGCTTCCCAGGTGGCACTAGTGGTAAAGAACCTGCCTGCCAATGTGGGAGACACAAGAGACATGGGTTAGATCCCTGGGTGGGGAAGATTCCCTGGAGGAGGGCATGGCAACCCACTCCACTATTCCTGCCTGAAGAATTCTTGCATGGACAGAGGAGCCTGACGGGCTACAATCCATATGGTCGCAAAAAATTGGACATGACTGAGGCGACTAAACATGCACACACATCTAAAGAGTACTTTTATTAGCAATGATCACAAGCAAGATCCTTCTCTTGTAGACTTTATGCCAGAGTAACTTAAAATTTTTGAAGTTTCACAGTTTAATTTCAAAATTAAGATCTCAATTTATCTGTGTGGATGGACAACGCATGTGTCCATGTTTGTGATTTCCGGGCCATTAGAACAAACTCTCCCACAAGAAAGAAGAAAAAAGACACCAGTTACAGAGGATAGCATGTCATCATCAGAAATTGCGTTACTTAGCTTAGTTTTTAACTTGTCCCAGAATAATAATTCCTGAGGTGTTTATTTAAAATACAGGTTCTCGGAGCCCATTCTGGACCATCTAAACCTGAATGTCCAAGGATGGGATTAGGAGGCTGGACAGCCTTGGTATTTCTTGCCATCAGACACATGTGGGAAACAAAAGATTGCTTCCTCAAATGTTTTATTTAAAATGCGAATACCACAGAGAAAAATCACCTAGTAAACTGGTCTCAGTTATAATTTATCCAACTGCATTTCATGTGACAATTAAGCTTGCTGATGAGAAAAAAAAATGGATTAGGAGATGAATAGGTCACATTGAAGTGCTGGCAAGAGGAAGCTATAGTGAGCAAGGTATCTCAAGGGAAATTTCTGTTGTTCAGTTGCTTTCATGTCCAACCCCTTGTGACCCCATGAAATGCAACACGCCAGGCTTCCCTGTCTTTCACTATCTCCCTGAGTTTGCTCAAGCTCATGTCCACTGAATCAATGAGGCCATTCAACCATCTCATTCTCTGTCGCCCCCTTCTCCTGCTGTCCTCAATCTTTCCCAGCATCAGAGTCTTTCCCAATGAGTTGGCTCTTTGCATTAGGTGACTAAGAATTGGAGCTTCAGCTTCAGCGTCAGTCCTTACAATGAATATTCAGGGTGGATGCCCTTTAAGATTGACTGGTGGGATAACCTTGCTGTCCAAGGGACTCTCAAGAGTCTTCTCCAACACCACAGTTCAAAAGCATCAGTTCTTTGGTGCTCAGCCTTCTTTACTCTCACATCCATGCATGATTATTGAAAAAACCATAGTTTTGACTAAACGAACATTTGTTGGCAAAGTGATGTCTCTGCTTTTTAATATGCTGTCTAGGTTGGTCGTAGGTTTCCTTCCAAGGAGTAAGCATCTTTTAATTCCATGGCTACAGTCACCATCTCCAATGATTTTGGAGCCCAAGAAAATAAATTCTGTCACTGTTCCCACTATTTCCCCATCTATTTGCCATGAAGAGATCGGACTGGATGCCATGATTTTAGCTTTTTAAAAGTTGAGTTTTAAGCCAGATTTTTCACTCTGCTCTTTCACCTTCAAGAGGCTCTTTAGTTCCTCTTCACTTTCTGCCATTAAAGTGGTATCATCTGCATATATGAGATTGTTAATATTTGTCCTGGCAATCTTTATTCCAGCTTGTAAGTCATCCAGCCTGGCATTTTGCATGATGTATTCTGCATACAAGCTAAATAAACAAGGAGACAATTTACAGTCTTGACACACTTCTTTCCCAATTTTGAACTAGTCTATTGTTCCATGTTAGCTTCTGACTATTGCTTCTTGTTCTGCATACAGGTTTCCCAGGTGATAGGTAAGATGGTCTGGTATTAGATGGTCTGGTATTCCCAACTTTTTAAGAATTTTCCACAGTTTATTGTGATCCACACAGTCAAAGGCTTTAGCATAGTCAATGAAGCAGAAAGAAACTTTTTTTTAATTCCCTTGCTTTTTCTCTGATCCAATGGATATTGGCAATTCAAATTCTGCCCTTGCTAAATCCAGCTTGTACATCTGAAATTTCTTGGTTCACATACTACTAAAGCCTAACTTGAAGGATTTTGAGCATAATTTTGCTAGCATGTAAAATTAGTACAATTCTACAGCAATTTGAACATAAGCAAACATATCAAAAGAAGTGGAGAAAGAGAACATGGAAGTTATAGCTCTCCCTTACTAAGAGCCCAACAACATTCTTAAGTGTCACATTCAATACCTCCTTTTATACTCACTATGCCAATAGAAGGTTCAGTTCAGTCACTCAGTCATCTCCAACTCTTTGCAACCCCATGGACTGCAACATGCCAGGCCTTCCTGCCCATCATCAACTCCTGGAGTTTACTCAAACTCCTGTCCATTGAGTCGCTGATGCCATCCAACCATCTCATGGTCTGTTGTCTCCTTCTCCTGCTGCCCTCAATCTTTCCCAACACCGAGGTCTTTTCAAATGAGCCAGCTCTTCCCATCAGGTGGCCGAAGTATTAGAGTTTCAGCTTCAACATCAATCATTCCAATTAATACTGAGGACTGAGCTCCTTTAAGATGGACTGGTTGGATCTCCTCGCAGCCCAAGGGACTCTCAAGAGTCTTCTCCCACACCACAGTTCAAAAGCAACAATTCTTCTGTGCTCAGCTTTCTTTATAGTCCAAATCCTACATCCAGACATGACTACTGGAAAAACCATAGTCTTGACTAAACAGACCTTTGTTGACAAAGTAATAGCTCTGCTTTTTAATATGCTGTCTAGGTTGGTCATAACTTTCCTACCAAAGAGTAAGCGTCTTTTATTTTTTTTATTTTTTATTTTTTTTATTTTTCTGTCTCAGGTGTACATGAGTTCCCAATCTTGAATCCCCCCCCACCTCCCATTCCATATCAACTCTCTGGATCATCCCCGTGCACCAGTCCCAAGCATCCTGTNGGATGGCATCACGGACGTGAGTCTGAGTGAACTCCGGGAGTTGGTGATGGACAGGGAGGCCTGGCGTGTTGCGATTCATGGGGTCACAAAGAGTTGGACACAACTGAGCGACTGAACTGAATTGAACTGAACTGAATACATCCTGAGATAACCTTAGGATTTCTCAGAACCTCTTTTTCTCTTTGTTAAACATATACTGACTTTATGAATAGAGTTTGTCTTTAATTCCTATAAAATCTCATATATTCGTTAGGAGCAGATTTCGTTCTGGAAATCCATGTTCTGTTTCTAGCATTTCTCTATTTATTGAGTAAATAATTTGCTGAATGAATTGTTTGTTGAATGAACCAGTTAATTTTGGACTAATGCTGGAAAAATTTTGATCAAAGGTATATTTTGAAAAGATTTTTCAGAGGTTTTCTAAAATCAATGCAGATGATAGGAATCAAATTCCTTTAATTCTCAAAATATGATTTCTGGCCTGGCAGCAGCAGCTAGGAACCACCTAGAATTCAGATACTCTGGCCACATGCCAGACCTACTGACTCAGAAATTCCAAAGATGAAGCCTATAGACAAGCTGTCTAGTGATTCTGATTCAAAAATTTGAGGGCAACCATCCTAGTTTATCAGACCAATTCTTCTGATGCTGTTCCTTTGATTTGCTGTCTTCACTGTTAGGCAAGTCTTTCCAGGTAACAAAAAAACTGTAGATTTTACTTTAAATTTATTCCATATATGAGCAAGTTTGTCTTTAGCAAATTAGCTAGACTGTTAGATCTACTCTGTCATCATCTACAAAATAAATACATAAACAACAATCTTACAGCATTACAGGGAGGACTAAGTACAATATATACATAAAACCACTAACTATTTAAGGTACTTAATACATATTTGCTCTCACTCCCCTTCTTCACCCTTTTGATATATTTTCGTATCTGCAGAATCACACATTCCTTGATGCTCCATCTTAATGATACAATTTGATTTTGAGAGGCATTTCCAAATATTTACTGTTTATAATTCTCATTTAGCTAAATTTCCATTTGGTCATGAATTTCTAATCTCTCTTTATCCCGTGATTTTATATTTACATCTAGGAAATAACTTTTAAGGAATGCATGGATGTAGACTGGATATTAGGGTTATACTTACCACCTAGTGCTCAGCTTCAAAGATCTAAGTTCATTCACATCATTTTCATGGGGTTCACCCAATTGGAGTCAACAAGTCTTTACTGAGTCCTCCCTTTGGGCGGGGCTTTCAGCCCTGGGTTCTGGGAAAAGGATAGTGAATATGACATAACCCCTTCCCTCAAGGACTTTATCTGTAAGGCTTATTCTTTACAGATAAACCTATAAGGGTTTATCTTATTTATCCATCTGACCTCTCGTCTATACCAGAATTTACTTTTCTGGGGAGAAAAGCTACCATTCAGAGACAGAAGAAGGGAATCACAATGGAGATAAAAGTGTAACTAAGTCCAAGAAGGAAAAGATAGCCAGAGTGTCTCAGAAAATAAAACCAGGACTTGAAGCCTGCCTGCATTAGCCTATACTCACTAGAAGGATTTTCAGTTGTACCAAATGCCAGCCCTGTCAGGACCGTCTGGGAATATAAACTTTCTTTTCATTGCTACTCAAAATGAAAAGATTCTGTTTAGAAAAAACCTTGATTAATTTCAGTGTTCTAATCAAGATTTTAGTCAAACGTATTATTATTCCTGGGTATTCAAAAGTTTTTAGCGAGAAATCCAGTCATGTCTCTGTGAACTTGACTTGTTCAAAGTGTGCATATCATTAAGTTACATGAAGAAAAGTAACAGAGTTTTGTCTCGCTCACAAATCTAGCACAGTGTGCAACCCACAGAAAGACCTGAATAGGGAAAAATTTATAGACGATGGTAGTGGTTTTTCAGCCAGAAATAGTCTAAAGTGGACCTGCTGGTTCCAAGGATATGCTCATTTGAAATGTTTAATAAGTATAGATACCCTACCCCCAAGAAAGGTGATACCAATTTACTTTTTTCACTAATGGAAAAAAATGTTCATGCCCTCAAATCCTCACCAGTGTTCAGTTCTGTTAGTATTTTCACCCTTTGCCAGTCTAATCAGTGAAGCGTTATAATTTGATGTTCTTATTTGTATGGCATAGATATAAGGTTGATTATAATTTTGTATCTATATCAATCTAGTATTTTTCCTTCTGTGAAGCGTCTGTGTTCTTGCATATTTTCTTAATGATACGCTTACACTTTTGCCTATTGGTTTTATCAGTTTCTGTAGATATTTTTGTAAATTTAGTGTGTATGTCTTTATTTTGCATCTGTACTCCTGTGCTCACTAACAGAGAATTTGTCTGAGTAGAGGATAATACACGTATACCTTGGAATATTACATGGCCATTCAAAATAAGGATGTAGATCTTTATTCATGTACAAGCACGTGTTCATTACATATTGTCGAGTTTACATGAAAACACAATAAAGACTGGTTGGAGTTTTGTTATCTTGTTTGTATAAAGTATATTAATATATGCTGCTGCTGCTGCTGCTGCTGCTAAGTCGCTTCAGTCGTGTCCGACTCTGTGCCACCCCAGAGACGGCAGCCCACCAGGCTCCCCCGTCCCTGGGATTCTCCAGACAAGAACACTGGAGTGGGTTGTCATTGCCTTCTCCAATGCATGAAAGTGAAAAGTGAAAGTGAAGTCGCTCAGTCGTGTCCGACTCTTCGAGACCCCATGGACTGCAGCCCACCAGGCTCCTCTGTCCATGGGATTTTCCAGGCAAGAGTACTGGAGCGGGGTGCCATTGCCTATGAGTAAATGCTAAAAGGTCAACATGTTCTATATTTTTTAGTTTTATTTTCTAAAAAGGAATTCCAGTGTCATAAGTGTGACAGCTACTGAATGCTAAACTTTTCTAAGTGATTCTCACAGCGTAATCTAATGATATTAAATGTTCTGAGGATGTCTGCATCAGAAAGACATGCTTAACGTTGTTCAACCTAGCATTTCTCAGACTGAATTGATAACTAAGTCTTTTTCATTAAAAAAAGAATATATTAATTGAACCAGCGTCCTGAAATCACAGTTTGAGAACTATAGTATGGAAAACCATTTGGTCAGAGTTGTTATCACTGGACACTAGAATTTAGATAACTTTTACTTTGTTTTAATATTTTTCTTAAACGTTGGGATTTTTATGTGTATTATTTTACAGTTAAAATAAATAATATAACTTTTTTTCCTTTTGGAAAGTAAAAGGAAAAGTTTAAAGAAAACCAAATTTAGGGATTTTAAAAACGAATCACCATCAGTTTAACTGATTTGTCATCAGAAGTTTAATGACAATTGTTTTGTAAACAAAGATGTTATCAACATCATCTGGATTTGTTTTTCCAGTTACATGGGTGGATTTGAGCTGATTCTATCCTACTCATTTCTCCTGCTAGAGAGTATGTGTCTGTACTGATACCCCTAGTGATTCCCCAGCAAAGAGCTGCCCTTCTGCTAGGCAAAAGGACAGGAGACAGAGAGATAAGCAAGGAGTGGGTTGAAAGACAGCTGGCAGATTAGGGTTTCTACGGACCAGCATCCCCACCCCCAACTTGATGTCCAGCATCTGCCCACTTCCTTAAGGACTGTGTTTGTCTAACCTCATCATAATGATCAAGTTGTTTTAAGACAGGAAGAAAGAAAGGATGGAGGAGGCAATGGCAACCCACTCCAGTATTCCTGCCTAGAAAATCCCATGGACAGAGGAGCCTGGTGGGCTACAGTCCACGGGGTCACAAAGAGCTGGACATGACTTAGCAACTAAACAACAAGAAGGGATATCACTCCAGGAAAACATATCTTTGACATTCTTATAAAATGTCTCAGTAAAAATTGTGAGAGATTTTATACGAATGTCAAATGCAGTTGAGCCTGAATAGCCTGAGTTCTTAGGGAAGACGTCTCTTCATCAGCATCTGTGAACAAAACCAAAGGCACAATTTTGCAGGAGATTTTGGTCATAAGGTGGCACTTACAGGCATTGCCTCCTTGGGCAAGCAGCAACTTGGAAGGAGTCATGCTGATTGAAGCAAAAAGAGGTTTTATTAAAAGTATAGGCAAACTACAAATGGTATGTATATCAGAAGGAGTGCTGCCAAAGGCCCTAGGGCAAGAAAAACAGTGCAGGGTGGCACCGCAGTCGTGTGACTCAAGCTTAGTCAAAAAGTTATGTCAGTCTTTCAAGGCTACTTAAAAAAAATATATATCTAAACATCTGGGGGGAACAATTGGTTCTAGACAAGGAAAATATTAGAGCTCAGATTTAAAACAAAACTAAGCTTCCACTTAAGAAAGTCCAATGAAGCAGGAGCCCATGACTCTGAAACAGAATTGTCAGCAGTGATCCCAGTAAAGCACTCCATATCACTGGCACACAGGGGTTTTCAGTGGAAAATGCAGCTAATTTTCAAGAAGGTGGAATGTGCCAGTTCAGCCCTCAGAAACTACCTAGCACAGAGCTAAGAAAATTGTATAATGCCACACTTACTGACTTCTAACCCAGAACTGGGAAGGGATTTCAGGGAGAATTCATGTTCACATGACACGATTTAAGACCATCAGTACGTTCTTGAAGCCCAGTGTTACATCTGTCTGATTTTTCCTATGGGAACGAAAGGTAAATTATGATAATAAAGATATCTCAAACCTCCCCTAAGAAGCTTTCTCAGATTCCCTTTGAGGTTACTCATTCCTCTCAACTCTTTAATACTTTCTTGATATTTGCATTTGGATTTTTGAACACATAGATCTAATTTTTCTTATCTCTGTCCCTCTATATATATTTTTTTACAGTGAAAATAAAAGGAAACAATGATCATCATAAGTCAAAGGCAATGTAACTGAAGTTGTTCTTTTCCATCTCTAGGCAGAAAGTCACTTAATCTATCCAGAACTATGTTAGGTAAAGCCCACTCAGGAAAGTTGCCTGAAATACAATGAAGGTGACTCTCCCTATTTGCAAGTGTATTTGTTCTGCCTTTTTTTAAGATTGTAACCAATATTTATAATATTGGATTGAGTTACAGATAGTACACTTTTTTAGCTTGAAGAAACTTGAGCAGTTATCAAGTAATAATGAGTCAACAGTTACATTGAACTAGGGGCTTAGTAGTTATTACTCACAGAATCCTTACAAAAGTCAGAGGTGTTGGTTACTAATACTATTGTCATTTTACAACAAAGAAACAAAGAACAATGCTTTGTCATATGCTCACAGTCACGCGATTAGTAAGTGACAGAATCAGGATTGGAATGTAGACTGTCTGGTCACCCAGGTGGTGTCCCCAGAGCATCCTCCTGTATTTTGGCTCAACTGATCCTTTTACAAATAGACTCAGTGGTATTCACGGACTTCCTAAAGACATTTCTGCACCCAAGATCAATACTTTTGTTTTCTAAATTGGGGTACAACCAACTCAGCTACCAACAAATAATTTCCTGGAGATGGACCATGGTATTTATTAACAAGCCTCCAAGGAACAGATTTAATAATTTACAGGAATGTATGACAGCCACACTGGCAAATCCTTCTTTTCATTCAGTCTGGTCGCTGCTTCTCCAATGCCTTCACCCTCCAAGGACTGAGGACAGTTTCCCTCTGCAGAGCAGCTCTTCATAGGGTGCCTAACAGGGGAAAGGAAAACAGCCCTGAATCAGGCATCGGTAGATCTGAGTTTCAGTCCTGGGTCTACACTGACCAGGGTTGTCGGTTACAGAAAAGATTCAATCTCGTGTGGTATAATTCCTCACCTGGAAAATAAATGTCAGATAGATTGCTTTAAAAAATGAATAGCCCTCTGTTTTCAACAATTCGTATGACAGAGTACCTAGCACCTATACCTAGCACCTAGTACCTATACAAGAATATAAGTGCTAGACGACTTTTTATTGCACTAAGTAAATATTGGTCAGACTTTTAGTGTTTGAGCATTCTGTTTTTACACATTCTTGTCTTCCTTCAGTCATTAATTATGTTGGTTCGGTTTTTGAGCTGGGACATCCTCCTACAAACAACAGAGAAGGCTATAAATGCTAGTGGGAACCTCTCAGCTTTCCCAACTGCACTGGTGACATCAGTAACCACCTCTTATCTCAGAAAAATAACTGAATAATACTACTAATAATTTTTTGATCCGAATTTCTACCATGCTGATTGTTAATCAACTAATTTTCTAAATGCTTTGGGAGTAAAATGATATCCTTGAGATGATCCAAACCCTTGCTTTCCCCTCCTCTTAAAAGATGCTAAAGTCCTGGGAATAAGTGTCCAGTTGGCACAGTGTGTGGAACACATGTCCACACACCGAACGTCTCCAGGGCAGAAGAATAATCTGGTTGCTTCAATGGTTTGTAATAAGAGGGAAAACTGGGGACCCCTTAATATCAAGGCCATTTACAATGCGAGGCCATTTATAATGGTAATTCCTCACCAGGAATTCCAGGCTCTCCTGTAAGTAGAAAAGAATATTGGGAAACCAAAGAACAAACAAATGTGCACTGACAATATTAATGCCTATATCCCTTCAGATTTTCTGTAACAAAGTCAAAGTGACTAATTACTTGTTATTTATGATGTAATATGACCTGACATATTCTTGCCAGATTTAATACATTACAATTTTCTTGCTGAACCTGAGGATAATAAGTTTGGACTGCACTGAAGGATTCTTGCTAAAGAATCCAGCATGGCTCTTTTGTTCATTGTTTCCAGATTTTCCTTATAAAACAATCCTGTTTGGAATTTCACAATCACACTAGTATATTAAAATCTGTGTATATTTCTGCATCAAAGAAACCTGTTTCACCTGGTTTAATTCATATTTACCTAACCATGGAACGATTATTTTATTTTTATTTAACTGTGCCTGTGCGTGTGCTAGGCTTCCCTGACAGCTCAGTTGGTGAAGAATCCTCCTGCAATGCAGAAGACCCCAGTTCAATTCCTGGACTGGGAAGATCCGCTGGAGATGGGATAGGCTGCCCACTCTAGTATTCTTGTGTGTACTAAGTCGTTTCGGTTATATCTGACTCTTTGCAACCCTAGGGACTGTAGCCCGTCAGGCTCCTCTGTCTGTGGGATTTTCCAGGCAAGTAGGTTGCCATGCCCTTCTCCAGGGCATCTTCCCAACCCAGGGATTGAACCAGCATCTCTGATGTCTGCTACATTGGCAGGCGGGTTCTTTACCACGAGCCCCACCTGGGAAGCCCAAGTGACTGTACTTTTTCACAAAATAGATACCATTTCAAAGAAGTATTTAACAGGGAATGCATATCAAAGTCATCTCTGGAATTATTTTAAACGTATATGTAGCTCTCCCAACTACATTTTGTGGAGGGGACAGACAGAATAGAAGATATCTGTACTTTTGAAATCTCTAGGAATGACCCTCACTTCCCAGGTGGAAATCAGCATCCTGGAAGAGAGCAAGAGTGCTGGAGAACCCAGCCTGAGCCAGGCTTCCTCAGCTGATGCGTGGGAAATACTAGCCATCTTGCTCTTTATCGTTCAAAACACAGATTTCTGCTCTTTTAGACTGAAGATCTCCCTAATAATCTGTATATTCTAGTGCCATGCATTAGAAGGTATGCTAAATGATAGCTATTTTATGGATAACATATAGCCACAGAGGAAAGAAATCTGCAGTAAGATATGACATAGTAAACCTGAGTTGCGATTTCCCATTTAAGATGCTGTGGGGTGGGAGGGATAGGGGGGCTCGGGATTGGGAGCTTATATACACTCGTGGGTGATGCGTGTCAATGTATGGCAAAATGAATACAGTATTGTAAAGCAAAAAATAATAATAATAAAAAGAAAAAAAAAGATCATCACTTGAAAATGGAAGGTGATCTACTCACTTTGCTTCTTTTTAGAGTGAGGAGTTATTAGAATGAAGTCTCAGGATTTTGTGGACTCGTCAGTATGGCTCCTGGGAAGTGCTGTGGGTTTAGGAGCCTTGCCATGCTGGAATAATATTTCTTTCTTTCGCTGTGACTTTTTAAAGCATGAGTTTCGTCCCTTTCTGGTTTTGATTGCAGTTGTGGCCTGTTTTGGCCTTAAATTTCCTTTGTTATTGTTATTAATTTTATTATGAATTGGAGCAAGAAGATTCTAAAAGGCAGATTCATTTTGGTATCTTATCCAGAAAATGTCTCTTAAATGTGGCTAAGTTTATGAAATCATTTCTATTTAATTTTATATTAACTAGTTCTTTCAAACGCAATTACTTTTCTGAAATCTAGGCACAGAGTTTCTTACATTTAACTAAACTGGAGGTTGTAGACCTTTCATTTGAAAGAGGAAAAACATGAAACCAGAAATCTGTCTTCTTTTGATAGTCAGCTGTAATTTTTTTTTTAATTGTGAAGCCATTCATCTATTTCTGAGGGAATTTTTTTATTCCAGTACTGTGATATATATATCTCTTCTCTTTGCTGGTGAGAGAAATTTAGAGGATACAGAATACATATGACTCAGGCTACTAAACTGAGGACTTTTCTAACTATGCTGTAGTTCAACTGAAATTATTTTCTGCTGTGTTTTCCCACTACTCAGTGTAAAGAAATAAGGATTATATTGCTATTAAATTCTTTTAATATAAAAGACATGTTTTAGACAACAGCTCTATAAACTTTTTAAAACTTTTTTATAAATATAAAGAATCATGAAATATGTTTTATGTTATTGTGGTAACTCACAAACTGATGACAAAAATGTGATATTTAATTTTTGATTTCTCTCCCCAAAGCTATACCCTCTGTTCCACCAGTACCATAAACACTACTATGTTAGTTTCAGTGTTTGAAACAGCAGCATTTTGCCTCCACTCTGATATCTGTAAAACAAAAATTGCTTCAAAGTCACAAATCCTGGAGCAGACCTCAAAACTTTATTTTTCAACAAAGTCAATCTGTAGGAAAAAATAATATTATTATTTCCTTCTCCCCTCTTTGCATCCTATATTCTTGTCTCTTTATTTATGCTCTTCCTTTTTTACGTGAACTTCTCAATGCCTATAATTTTCTAGTCCTTGTTCATAGTGGTCAGGTCCTTCCAAACCCCAACAAGGATGCCAAATAGCATATAAAACTTTTCTCTGACTTCCAAGGAAAATCATTTAGAGCAGCATGCTACAAATGGTGTTATTTTTCCAAACTCTCCTATTGTATTTCTATTGGCCCTATGTAAGTCTTGTTCTATCTGCTTATCCTCAAATAAAGAAAGCCCTGCAAAGACCTGGTGTTTCCAAAAGACCTAGTTACATAGCAACTCGTTGGCCCTTCTTACCCTTTATTTGGGTGCTGGTCAGACTTCCATCCATCAGCGTTCTGTGGAGAAACAGGTTAACTCACACAGTTTCGAATCCAGTTCTCAATGTCTCTGAGGTTAAATTTAGGTGAGATTATGTTCAAATCTAACTCTCTAGATGCCTGATATTCCTAACAGTTTGTGTGCATTTATAATCCATAGCATCTACTGAAACCAGGACTCTTTCTGCTTCTATCCCATTCATTTCCATTTTAAATGTGCCAGGATGCAGTGATCACACCCCCTCCCCATTTTTTCCTTGCTTGCTAACCTGTGTCCCCAGAGCTTAACTATCAGAATGGAGGAATCAGGCCACAAGTGTCAATCTGACTTAGTCAAGGAAGGATATTAGTAAAGGAAGATAGAGATGCAAATCAATAAATAATTTCACTGACGGCTTCAGGAAGTTCATGCAAACCAACGTATTTCTTTTAACCTAAGCAAACAGCTTGCTTATTTTTATTTATTCATTGGAGGCTAATTACTTTATAATATTATAGTGGCTTTTGCCCGGAGAAGGCAATGGCACCCTACTCCAGTACTCTTGTCTGGAAAATCCCATGGATGGAGGAGCCTGGAAGGCTGCAGTCCATGGGGTCGCTGAGGGTCGGACACGATTGAGCAACTTCACTTTCATTTTTCATTTTCATTCATTGGAGAAAGAAATGGCAACCCACTCCAGTGTTCTTGCCTGGAGAATCCCAGGGACGGAGGAGCCTGGCGGGCTGCCACCTATGGGGTCGCACAGAGTCGGAAATGACTGAAATGACTTAGCAGCAGCAGCAGTGGCTTTTGCCATACATTGACATGAATTAGCCATGGATGTACATGTTTCCCCATCCTGAACCCCCCTCCCTCCTCCCTCCCCATCCCATCCCTCAGGGTCATCCCAGTACACTGGCCCTGAGCACGCTGTCTCATGCATCAAACCTGGACTGGTGATCTGTTTCACATATGGTAATATAAATGTTTCAATGCTATTCTCTCAGACCATCCTACCCTCACCTTCTCCCAGAGTCCAAAAGTCTGTTCTTTACATAACAGCCTGCTTATTAAGACTCACTCAAGCTCATAATTCTATTGCATTCACAAATGCTGAACTGTTATGTCATGAACATTCAATCCTAATACATATGCTCCCCACCCTGAAAGACTAGTTTTAAGCCACTTTGGCCTGGAGGCTAACACTCTATAAGTATCCTTCCCTGACCTCCCGCTTCAAAGACACTAAGATAACAAAGGTAGTGATGTCCTTTGATTCCTTTGATTTCCTTAGATTCCTTCGGTCTAATAAATACAGTTTTGGCTGATTATTAGGCCCTCTGGTAGTCTTCAGAGACTTGACATCTTCTGAAGATACTTCGAATCCTAATGAGCTTGCCATTTTTTAAGGAGAAAAAAATGGGAGTAGAAGAACAGTATCATGCTCCTCTATAAGCATGAGTAGAATAATCCCTTGCCTGGTTTTCTAGCTGATTCATCACCTGGATCTGATTTTAGGCTAGTAAGTCAGGGAGATGTCTTCCATTATTTCAGGTATATGAAGTTTGTTTTGTAACAGTAAGCTAAATACAGTTGGGTTAGTTCATTGTTATCAATCCAGGTATTGACATTCTTATAATCTTGGGATTTTTCCAAGAATTTGCAGTAGGTTATCTCTAAGAGTTACATGTGGGCTGTGTTTTGATTTTTTTCCTACAATTTAATTTTTTTTTTTTTTTTTATTTTAGAAGAAGTTGTAAGATACTCCACAGTTTTTAGACAGGTATCATTTTAAAGCACAGCTTTAATCCACCTGTCAATGCAGGAGATGCAAGAGACATGGGTTCGATCTGTGGGTCGGGAAGATTCCCTGGAAAAGGAAATGGCAATCAACTCCAGTATTCTTGCTTGGAAAATCCCATGGACAGAGGAGCTTGGCAGGCTATTGTCCATGAGTTCTCAAAAAAGTTGGACATGACTTAGTGACTAAACAACATTTTAAACTGCACGTTTGCCCTCCTTTTCAAAACAAAATATCTGTGTCTGCTATTCAAATTGGCCATTCACTTGTTTTTGTTTTTCTTTTCCTCTTTAAATTAAAGTACTACCCTGGGCCAAGCACTAGGCAAGGAGTTAAAGATTTGCCTTCCCCACTCTCAGGGAGAATACATTAGAATAGTCTTATACAAGACAGCTTTTATCTACCTACCATTTATTTGAGCATAGATTTTCTCCTTGAAAGGATAAAGATATTTATTACATAATGAGAAATAGAGTTGAATTGTAGAGATGAACAGAAGGTATTTTTTTAAAATTCCAACTATTTAAGCTAGAAAAAGGGGTTTGCCTCAAAATTAGTTCCAAAAAGACCACATTCTAGAAGCTGACCCTGACTTCACTCCACTTCCTTTTACACACCTCCTCACCAGGAGCAGCCTAGCCGGTAAAAACTATGATGGAGAACTAGTGTTCTGTGTATTTACTGGAAATGATTTTCAAATGAATTTTGCAATCATATCCTCAAGTCCACTTACAGTCTTACTGAAGTGAAAATGACTTCAAAGAATTTTTAATAATGTGTTAGCTTTCCCAACTTATGTTTGACCAATTTTGAGAGTTGATGTTAGTAGCCTAAAATCTCTGTTAAATAATAACTGATTTTTTTAAAAATAAGAAGGTAATGTTAGGCAGGATTTTGACTCAGAATCAATACAGAAAAAGGCAGATTTATGAAACTACAATGAATGACCTCTAGCATGGAATAAAGCATTGCCTTAACTTTTCCAGGACAATTTCTAGTTCAAGTGTTTCGTTTTGTCATCATATGAAGACTGTGTAAAATAGTTTCAAGTCAGAAATTGTGACCCAAGTTCCTATACTGTATAATCTCTGCAGAATGGAGTCTGCTACTTAGCATTCTATCTCCCATACTAACAACAGACTGAAATTTCACTAAAGGTTTCACAGTTGACTTATTCAGCAATCCTTGCTGTGAATAGTCCTAGTAGTACTAACCTAATGTGAGTGCGTTTTTCATCTTCTCCTGACCAAGTTTTTTAAAAGGGGAGTGGGGAAAATATGTAAGAGTCCTGGGTACGTGAGAGTCTGGGAATTCATATTAGAGAACACAAGAATAGGGCAGAGACATGGAGATTAAAATTATGAAAACATGTATTTTGTCTCCTCAGAATTTGCCTAGATTTGGCCCTGCATGCAATGGCTTCTCTTTTCAAGAATAGTAAGAGTTCCAAATCAGTTATATTCTCAATTTATTTCATTTACTTTGCATATCAATAGCTATTAATAGGGGAATATTGTTCTCCTTTTTCTGAATACAGATAGGAGAAAGAGATTTTTATTGGTAATCTAACACCAAAGGTGATTTTGAGGAAAGAAAGGTATTTTTCTACCCCTAGCAGTTACTCAACTCTATCCCAGCTTTAGGAATGTTTACTGAGGCCAGATTCCACAAGTTAAACCCCAGTCTTTGCACGCAGCATAAAAGCCTCTGTAGGCCAGCCAGTTCTAGAAAGGCCACCTTGGAATTAAAGTTCAGAACAGAGTTTGCTCAAAGTAAACCTGAGGCATTCTTAACAACCCAACCTCTGAAATTTGACCTGGGGCCGAATCTGGAATTCCTAGTCAATTTCAGTGTCAGGTTACCTTCTGAAATGAAAGAGACAAAAGGATTTGACACCTTGTCAGTTCATATCATCCATATGCACCTTTAAACAGCAGGAAGAATCTTAAGAGGTATCATTAAGATGCTAGAGAAGAGGTTATAAAACTCCCAAAGAATCTGTGTGGGCTGAAGTGAGAGTTCGCCTTGGGGGAGGAAATGGCCCTCCGAAAGTCCGCTCCAGACCAAGACGGTTCAGTACCTAACATTAGCCTCAGGCTGTACTCAGATTGTTGTGCTGCTCATAGTCATAGTCTGTTAAGTATTTGTGCTTTTATTTAATGGAGCTGGAAACACCGTAATGAACAAAGAGCAAGGTCAATATAACCCTCTTCCATCACCCAGAAGAGTGATAACCCCGCAGAGGACAAAGAAAGGAAACAGGAAGCAAAGGAGGTACCCAGCCAGGAAAGGAACAGAAGTTAAGACATGTGAGCAAGTGACTTGTAAAAAAAAAAAAGCTTCAAAATGAATACCCCAACACTGATGTGATAAGCAAGTCTTATTAGTTCCTGTTTTACACAGAAATGTGGCTCTAGGCTGACCAAGGAAATGGAGGAACCAGAGCCTGAAAGGAAGGCACAGATTTGAGGGGGAAATAGGAAGAGAGGCTATATATTTTCCGCTTGTAATCTTCAAAGGTACAGAATCAAGTTTTCTACTTGTAGATGTTGATGGGAGCCAATCTGCAAATTCTGAAAATAAGATGTTCCTGGAAGCAGAGGGAGGAGATTGGTCATGAAAGAGGTGGAGGAATTTTATTAGCCAAAGAAAAGGCTTTCTGCAACTTGGAATTCCCTTCAGGTTACGTTGGCATGCCAAGAACAAATTCATGCCAAGGTCTTTTCAAAGAAGTTTGCAGTGAAATAAAAACACCTGTCATGACTATGGTGAACCCCTCTGGACAGTTTGGCAAAAAGAAAACCTCTTTCTCTGTCATGGAGAGAGTGTACCCAGTTCCATGCTATAATTATTGAGTAATCTGTTAAATGGAAGGCTTCTCAGGTGGCATCAGTGATAAAGAACCTGCCTGCCAATCAATGCAGGAGACTCCAAAGACATGGGTTCAATCCCTGGGTTGGGAAGACCCCCTGGAGAAGGAAATGGCAACCCACTCCAGCATTCTTGCCTGGTGAATTCCATGGAGAGCAGAGCCTGGTAGGCTACAGTCTATGTGGTTGCAAAGAGCTGAACACGACTGAACATGTACACACTGTTATTAAGAAGGCAGACTGTAGCTGTAACCTGCTTTCAAAAACTGACACTGGCCTGGCTCCTGAATAGTGGTATTAAATTCTATAGCCTGGAGCCTTTCTCTGTCTTTTTTATTTTATTTTATTTTTTTAGCTGTCTTATTTTATTTTATTTTTACTTTATTTTACTTTACAACACTGTATTGGTTTTGCCATACATTGACATGAATCTGCCATGGGTGTATATGAGTTCCCAATCCTGAACCCCCCTTCCACCCCCCTCCCCAGACCATCTTTCTGGATCATCCCCATGCACCAACCCCAAGCATCCTGTCTTTAAAAAGCATCTCTGTCTTTAAAAGCATGAGAAGGTCTTTTCTATTCCTATGACCTAGTTGGGAAGGCTGACTACAGCAGACAGTCCAGCACCAGCTTCACTATCTCTGTCCATGTGCCTTCCACAAAGGCATGGACCCTGTGCATGAGGGCCCCAGAGTACACCAGTGAAGTCTACAATTAGCTCGCAGGCTCTTCCTAGGCAAACTCAGAAAGTAAACAAAATTAATCTCGTTCTACCATTTCTATGAGGGAACAGTTGCCTCAGTCACTCAAGGCCAAAATTATATGACCGGATGGACCTGGCAGCTTCCATTATTCCAGATCATTACACCTCCTTCCCCTAAAATCATGCCCAAAGTCACATCAACTGGCTGCAAGTCTATAAACAAGTTAATCAGCTTGCCAAGCCTTGGATCTCTTCATGCTTTTCAATGCTCACTAGGCTCCTCTGGTGGCTCAGATGGTAAAAGAATCTGTCTACAATGTAGGAGACATGGGTTGGGAAGATTCCCTGGAGAAGGAATTGGCAACTCACTTCAGTTTTCTTGCCTGGAGAATTCCATGGACAGAGGAGCCTGGAGGGCTACAGTCCATGGGTTGCAAAGAGTTGGACACAACTGAGTGACTAACAAAAATATCCATTGGTTTTACACATTCTATATTCTAGGTAAACGTTCATTGATGAATGAGATCTATAACTCTATTGATATTCCCAATTGCAGGCAACAGAAACCTGCTAAAAAAAGAATTTAGGAACTTTATTTAAAGGACCTAGCTCATAGGATCTTTAAGATGGCTGCAAAACCAGGAATGCAAACTACACAGCCAGACCGATGCCTAATATCACAGACTGCTCTGCTGGTGAAGGAACAACCAACACCGGTTCACCCACTGACACCCCCAAAACTCACTGTACCACCACCCTGCACCAGAATGGACTTCACACTTACTTACTCTTACTTGTCACTAAATTACTAACTCTTACTCTTACTCTTCTTGTCACTAAATTCTTGAATAATTATAAACAGTTTTTATTATCCTAATTCTACTTATTTTGGTTGTTAGAAATAAAACTAAATCTATTTTCAAATAATCTACAATTCAGATGTTCTTACAAGTCATATTAGGCTTTTCCTCCTATAATTTATACCAAATAATTACTTTTACCTATAATTGAATAAATGTAGTTACCATCATAAAAAGCAGACAACAGAGTAAGTCCACAGCCTTCTGTAAAACATCAGAGAAGGCAGAAAGATAGGGAAGGTTGAGGTTTTCAAAATCAGTGCTTGAACCATTGCTGTTGCTCAGTCTCTCAGTCATGTCCAGCTCTCTGCGACCCCGTGCACTGCAGCACGCCAGGCTTCCCTGTCCTTCACTATCTCCTGGAGTTTGCTCAAACTCATGTCCATTGAGTTGATGATGCCATCCAACCATCTCATCCTCTGTGGCCCCTTCTTTTCCTGTCCTCAATCTTTCTCAGCATCAGGGAAATTATCATTATCATCTCAGTTCAAAATTATGATGATTTGAGAGAAAACATGAAGTATCTGACCTAAAAAATTGATTTAGGTATATATTCATGTATTCATGAAAAACAATATTTTGAAAAAGATTCAATGGTATGATAAAATGCTGATATTTCTTGTTAAACATAGTAGCATGACTGCTATGACCTTAATTATTGTGTGTGCTTCAATACACAGACAATCACACATATTCATGCATACATGAATATGTGGGGATGTGTCCTAATGCTTTTATTTTTAAATAAAAATGCTTTTATTTTTAAAACTTAAAGTAACTTTATCTCAAGATATGTCATCTCTGAGTATCTAGTATTAGGCAGTAAGTGTACTTTATCCTCCTGAGTTTAGTTTGAAAAGTCATTAAAACATAGAAATCAAAGAATAGAATAGAATCAAAGAATAAAACAGAATCAAAGAATAAAAAGAAGCCAAATTTCTCTCCTGCATTGCCATGCTCATTCCAGGCAAGCCCACTGTTTATTTTCCCATTTTCACTTCTCTCTCTGATGGTCAGCCCAGCAAAACAACTGCACCTCAGCGGCTAGATCCTTTCTAATTAATCTTTTGAGAATGGCTTTCTCTTTGTCACTTAGAAAACAAAGAAAGCAAGAAATCCAACCTTATCCCTTTTTATCTCTAATGCTTTTTCTCCTGACACACTTTTCCACTAGAAATTCATGGAATTTAGACTGCTTTTAAGTAACAGGAAACTAGTCGGCTCCTTAAGAATTTGGAAGGCCTTCACGAAACTGCACGCAAATTTCTCAATTTTCTCTCAGACTGCTTTGCTGCTGTCTCGACCTCTCTTCATCCTGTAAATATCCATATTTTCTAGGAAATCAATTTCCCAGCTTCTCTTCTTGCTCCATACTTCCCCTAAGATGATCCCATCCACCACTCTTCACATATCCAGAACATTCAAATCTATATTCCCTGACCTCTCGTCCTACCCCAAGACTTACATCTGCAGTTTCTCTTTCAGTCTCTTCCTCAGGCACCTAATGGAGTTCACCATTTCACAGACCTTCCCCTACTGTGTTCCTCCTTTTCGAAACTTCAATCACCTATCACCCAGGCCAGCAGCATAAAGGTCATCCTTGACCCCTACTCCTCCCTGTATTCTTTTCTCGCATATAATCAAATACCGTTTCTGTGAATTCTACCTCCTAAAGCATGTGCCAGGCCCTCCCCTCCACTCTAAATGTGGTAAATTGGGTGTAGCCCTCTCAGCTCTCACTGGGGACCACCCACTCACCCTGTGTGCAGCTTACTTGTTCTGTTCTCTCTACTGCTTCCAGAGTGACTTTTATAAAATGAAAGCCTCATCATGTCTCTAATCATTTTAAAATCTCAGTGGCACTCTGTAGCTTTCAGAACAATAGCCAGTATTTTAAACATTGATATCCATAGTTTATATTATCTTGGTCACTGCCTAGCTCTCATTTCGTATTCTGCAGCTCTGGAGAACCCACTACAGGGAGCAAAACCAAATAACATACAGCTCCTCAAAAAATAAAAAACTCACTTCATATCACATGCTTATTTCCTCTCTGTCTGCTGTGCTGATCTTTACTCTCCCCCCATCTTCAAGTTGGGCTTCCCAGGTGGCTTAGTGGTTAAAAAAAAAAAAAAAAAAAAGATCCACCTGTCAATGCAGGAAATGCAAGAGACCTGGCTTCGATCCTTGGGTCAGGAAGATCCCCTGGGGGAAGAAATGGCAACCCCCTCTAGTGTTCTTGCCTGGAAAATTCCATGGACAGAGGAGCCTGGTGGATTACAGCCCATGAGGTCACAAAGAGTTGGATAAGACTGAGTAACTGAGCACATACACACATCCTCATGCTGCAAACTCAACTCCAGGAGGCTTCCCCTATATCCACACAAATGGCCAATGTGCCTTTCTTTTGTGCTTGTGGCACCTTTCCTGTACCTTGTAATAACTATCTTCACTCTGTGTTGTAGTTTTTCTTAGTTTTCTGACTGCCTAACTTGAGTAAGAATTTATTTGAGCTCATGGACTGTGTTACAACAAACTGTTAAGAGCAGAGATCTCTTGGGTTTGAATCCTGGTTCTGCTCTTATTAACTCCCTGATCTGGGCAAGTCATTTAAATTCCCAGTTTCCTCACTGGTAAAATGAAGGGAATAATAACATCTTAGTACATAAGATTATTGAGTAAATGAACTTAGTTAACCATCTCAGATATTTTGAAGAATGGTACTCTTCATTATCACCATCATACCACTTCTACAAATCCAGTGTCTAGCTAAGCACACAGCCCATCAGATATGCTGTTTGTGGAATAAATTCATAATTAACAGTCTTCATGGAAATAACAGCTAGAATAGGAGGATTCTACTTTGCCCCCTGGGCTTCCCCAGTGGCTCAGCGGTGAAGAATCTGCCTGCAATGCAGGTAACGTGGTCTTGATCCCTTAGTTGGGAAGATCCCCTGGAAGAGTGCATGGCAGCCCACTCCAGTATTCTGGCATGCTATGGTCCTTGAGGCTGCAAAGAGTCAGACACGACTGAAACAGCTGGGGTTGCATGCACGCATTTTGCCCTCTGCCATCCCAAAGACAACAAAGGCAAAAGTGTGCAGAGCCAGTGAAATCCTGAAAGGTATTCATGATTAGCAGAGGAGATACAGGGTCGCAAGAGCAGAGGAAGAGGCTGTTTTGAAGTAGAGGTGATGAGGTTTAGCACGTCGGGTACAGGTTCAGGAGACAGAAAACTGAAGCAAGGCCATTTGGACTACGGTGCTTTCAGTACAATGGGCCTGATGAGAGAGTCATGCTGCTGGAGGTGGGGAGGGGGAGTGAGTGGGGAGGAAGCCTGACACAGGTGTAGACCAGCTCAAGAGATCTGACCATGCACAGGAGAGAAAAGCAGGGCAGAGATTAAGGGGAGCAAGAATGCTAATGAGGCAGTTTCCCAAAAACACCAGTTTACTGGTTTTTCCCTTTTGAGGGGATAAATGGTGCCTTAACCAGAGGAGAGGACTTCCAGCTCCCCTATTTGCTAATCAACAGCATCTTGCCAAGAATAAAATAGGTGACAAATTCTATAGGAATGTCTGATTTTTTTTTTTAACTTTTTGCATTGCTCCATTTACTGGAAGAAATTCATTGTTCCAATACTCTTGCCACATTTTAAAGCTGAAGAGATAAACATGAGAGAGAAGAGCAAGGATGTCACCTGCTTGCTGAAACTTGCAAGGAATGAATTAAATGTTTGAGTCAGAGATATTCATCAAGCCATTAGTCAACTTTGCATAGCTCATCATGAGACACTTAAGTTCAAATTCTCCAAGTAAACTAATCTTATTACCAAAGTAAATATAAACTTTTACCTTTAGTGTGTTTCTCCTTATTAACAAACTTCACGTGGAAACTGTAAAAATTGTAAAATATAAAAAGCAAAAATTAAAACTCCTATAATCCTACCACTCAGAAAAAAAAGTACTATTGACCCTTTAATATATTTCCAAACAGCTTTGTTCCCTATATATATGCATACATGTGCACACACACACACACACACACACACACAAGCAAATTCTTAACAAAATTTATAGCATACTCTATATAAATTTTCTGTACAATCATGTTTCACTCAATATCAGGACAGTCTATGTCTTGAAAATTCCTTGAAAACAAAATTTATAATAACTATATAATATTCTATTTATTTTATTTGATCATCTTATTTTTGTTGGGGAGTTCTTTCCAACTAATTTGCCACTATAGTGAGGCAAAAGTTCTAGTTGTTTATTTGCATTTGATTCTAAGTCTTATAGTTTCTTAAGAATGGTTTCCTAGAATGATTAGTGTTAAAATGCTCCTCACCAGAGAGCACACATTGCTATACACTTTTCCAAGAATTAATAACAATTGATACCAACAAAGATGTATTGTATAGCACATTGAACTCTGCTCAATGTTATGTACCAGCCTGGATGGGAGGAGGGTTTGATGGAGACTAGATACGTATGACTGAGTCCCTTTGCTGTTCACCTAAAACTACCACAACATTGTTAACTGGCTATGCCCCAATACAAAATTAAATGTATAGAGTTAAAAAAACACCAATTGACATTTCTACCACTGACTTGGGATGGGGCCAACTCCCTGTACATGCCCTTGGAAGCATTCTTAGTAGCATTTTCCATGTGATTTGTAAGAATCCAACTTTTCTTGCATTTTCACTTATCAGCTAATTTGAATCTTTATAGAACTCATTATATCCCATTTACGTTTCTTGTTTTTATGTTGCTTGACTATTATTTTATTGAAAGCTTGATGTTTTTCTTAATGGCATTCCCTGTAGGAAAGATATTAATTCTCCTGTCACATTTATTTACCTTTTAATTTTGATGGTATTTTACATTTTTTACATAACCAAAATTTTGTACAGTTAAACTTTATACATCAAAATGTTAATGAAGTGTAAATATTTGGCACTTTTTCATGGCTTTTATTCTTAGAAAGATTTCCTTAATCTTAATCAGATGAGTTTTATTCATAATTTTCCTTTAAAACTGGTTGTATATTTTATGTTTAAATCTTTCCATTTCTAACTTTGAAATATATGACAAGGTAAAATTTTACCTTTGTATTTTCTAAGTATTACTTAATCATCACAGTGCAATTCTATTAACCTATAACCCAACATTGCCTTCTACTACTGATTTGTGGGACTGCTTTTATGGATAATACACAGTTTCTGCCTCTACTAAGATCTATTTTTCTATTTTTTATTTTATCTGCTGATCTGTTTATGGATTTTGTTATTAGCAAAGTAACATTATAAAGACTAGCTTTGGAGAATGTTTTGGTGCCTCATAGGGCATTAGTGGTTTTTTGTTTTAAATCTAGAACTTCCAGTGCTTTTAGGACAGACTCTGTCCCCATACTGAATTCTCAAAGCATCTGTAGGAAATACAAGTCTTTGATCCCAAGTGATGCCATCAAAGATTTCTAAGTGATCTCTTGGTTCTTAGTAAACATTCCTTCCCTAGTGATAGAGTCATGGGAAGATAGGGCCCAGATATCTTCCTAATATAGGTGGTTAAAGAACAAATCATCCTGGACTAGGAAAGTATCATGTCAAGCACACTGCTTCCTAACCTATACATGGAAAAGATGTGAATGACTAACTTTCAAAAGAAGGATTTATAAGTTTTCAATAAAAACTAAACCAAACAGATATCTTTTTTATTTTGAGCCCTCCTATCTTAAACCTTAATTGAATAAGAAAATTTTTCCTCTTCATCAAACTATCTAACAAAATATATTCAGTTTGTTAATTGGTCCTATAAAATAAGAAGGTGAACAGTGTTTATACTATTATCATTATAACTTGACTAATATAGTTCCCTTCTTTAGTATAAAGAGCACAAAATAGTGATTCCTACTCATTTCTCTGCATATAAGTTAAATAAGTAGGGTGACAATATACAGCCTTGATGTATGCCTTTTCCTACTTAGAACCAGTCTGTTGTTCCATGTCCAGTTCTAATTGTTGCTTCCTAACCTGCATACAGGTTTCTCAAAAGGCAGGTCAGGTGGTCTGGTATTCCCATCTATTTCAGAATTTTCCACAGTTTATTATGATCCACATAGTCAAAGGCTTTGACATAGCAAATAAAGCAGAAATAGATGTTTTTCTGGAGCTCTCTTGCTTTTTCAATGATCCAGTAAATGTTGGCAATTTGATCTCCTGTTCCTCTGCCTTTTCTAAAACCAGCTTGAACATCTGGAAGTTCATAGTTCACATATTGCTGAAGCCTGGCTTGAAGAATTTTGAGCGTTACTTTACTAATAATGAGTGAAATGAGTGCAACTGGAACAACAGACTGGTTCCAAATAGGAAAAGGAGTACGTCAAGGCTGTATATTGTCACCCTGCTTATTTAACTTCTATGCAGAGTACATCATGAGAAATGCTGGACTGGAAGAAACACAAGCTGGAATCAAGATTGCTGGGAGAAATATCAATAACTTCAGATATGCAGATGACACCATCCTTACAGCAGAAAGTGAAGAAGAACTGAAGAGCCTCTTGATGAAAGTGAAAGAGGAGAGTGAAAAAGCTGGCTTAAACCTCAACATTCAGAAAATGAAGATCATGGCATCTGGTCCCATCACTTCATGGGAAATAGATGAGGAAACAGTGGAAACAGTGATTGACTTTATTTTTGGGGCTCCAAAATCACTGCAGATGGTGACTGCAGCCATGAAATTAAAAGATGCTTACTCCTTGGAAGGAAAGTTATGACCAACCTAGACAACATATTAAAATCAGGGACATTACTTTCTCAGCAAAGGTTTATCTAGTCAAGGCTATGGTTTTTCCTGTGGTCATGTATGGATGTGAGAGTTGGACTATAAAGAAAGCTGAGTGCCAAAGAATTGATGCTTTTGAACTGTGGTGTGGGTGAAGAGTCTTGAGAGTCCCTTGGACTGCAAGGAGATCCAACCAGTCCATCCTAAAGGAGATCAGTCCTGGGTGTTCATTGGAAGGACTGATGTTGAAGCTGAAACTCAAATACTTTGGCCACCTGATGCAACGAGCTGACTCATTTGAAAAGACCCTGATGCTGGGAAAGATTGAGGGTGGGAGGAGAAAGGGCAGAGAAAGCAATGGCACCCCACTCCAGTACTCTTGCCTGGTAGGCTGCAGTCCACGGGGTCTCAAAGAGTGGAACACGACTGAACGACTTCAGTTTCACTTTTCACTTTCATGCGTTGGAGAAGGAAATAGCCACCCACTCCACTATTCTTGCCTGGAGAATCACAGAGATGGATGAGCCTGGTGGGCTGCCTTCTGTGGGGTCACACAGAATCAGACACGACTGATGCAACACAGCAGCAGCAGCAGGAGAAGAGGACAACAGAGGATGAGATGGCTGGATGGCATCACCGACTCAATGGACATGAGTTTGAGTAAGCTCTGGG
Organism: Neotragus moschatus; assembly: GCA_006410615.1. NCBI lineage: Eukaryota > Metazoa > Chordata > Mammalia > Artiodactyla > Bovidae > Neotragus > Neotragus moschatus. Next base: position 43,403 of record SJYA01001293.1, read on the forward strand.
AGCTGATGATGGACAGGGAGGCCTGGTGTGCTGCAGTTCATGGGGTCGCAGAGTCGGACACAACTGAGTGACTGAACTGAACTGAACTTATTTCTCAAGTTGCTACTCACAAATGGAACCAAGTTGATAGTCACAAATTGTATTAAGAGGCTATTTCTCCCTGGAAATAAGAATGAACCCAATGAGGGAATTCTCTTACATGCCAGTGGTTAGGATTTCTCCTTTCAGCACAAAGGGTGGAAGTTCAATCTCTGGTCAGAGAGCTAAGATNTTATTTCTCAAGTTGCTACTCACAAATGGAACCAAGTTGATAGTCACAAATTGTATTAAGAGGCTATTTCTCCCTGGAAATAAGAATGAACCCAATGAGGGAATTCTCTTACATGCCAGTGGTTAGGATTTCTCCTTTCAGCACAAAGGGTGGAAGTTCAATCTCTGGTCAGAGAGCTAAGATCCCACATGCCTTGCAGGGAAAAACTCAAAACATAAAAGAGAAGCAATATAGTATCAAATGCAATAATGACTTTTAAAAAGGAGGAACACTATGATTATTTACTAAAAATATTATTTTACCAGCTGTAAAATATTATTTACAGCTCTCTCAGGTTGATGACTCTTCAGAGGAGGGAACTCAGGTAATTTCAAGAAAAAAAAAATTTACATTCATGGCCATTTTTCAAGGATATATATTTTTAATAACAATAGAACTAATAAATACTCTTCTTCAGATAGCTTCATGTTTAAACCTTGCCAAGTCACTTCTTTAGCTTCATTGGCTAGTGCACAAACTTTAAATTTTTTCTTCCCTTAAATTAATCCAGTCTAAACATATCAGTGACTAACTCTGTATGTGCAATCTAAATGTCAGCATTCTCCAGCAACTTAGTAAAGGGCTCTTGTGTAAGGAAATCCTAAGAATTCTTATTCCAGAGAGATTATTTCCATCTAAAAACATTAACACTGATTAACTCAAAATAACCCTGTGTTTGAAAGGAGAAAGAAAAGGTTTTGGTTTTCTTTGAGAGGTTTGTGGCCGGTTTTCAGGTACTCTAATAAATAATCCTAAGACTTATAAATTATAAAATAAAAATGTGACATTATTTAACTGAATTCAATAAGCTTCTTTTCATTTTATTTACAAACAACTGAAAGAAAATAAGTTCTGTTTATTAAAAAAAAGAAGATTAAGTTCTCTCTCATGATCCAATTTGTAAGTCTTAAAAGAGACCTTGAAACTATATATACCATTTCTTGTCTGCATGTTTAATGCCTTTGTTTAATCAATGCAAAACTTCAAAGCCAATATCACTGACTAAATCAGTAGCGATTTGTAATTTATTTGGATTGACTTTGACTTTTACTTAATAATAAAATATCTATAGTTTCTTCTCAAATCACATTCAGGTTGACAGTTTGCATAAGAACTTACAAGAGATTTATAGTGACCTGAAAAATGTAATCATTGCATAGCACTGGACAGACATAAGGTTGAAGAATCAATTATTAGGATAAGTTGAACTAACAGTGCATATTAGTTGCTCAGTCATGTCCAACTTTGCCACCCCATGGACTGCAGCCGGCCAGACTCCTCTGTCCACGGGATTCTCCAGGCAAGAATACTAGAGTGTGTTGTCATTCTCTTCTCCAGGGGATCTTCCTGACCCAGGGATCAAACTTGAGTCTCCTGCAATGCAGGCAGATTCTTTACTGCCTGAGCTACCAGGGAAGCTCAGGAGGACAGAGATGTTAGATAAAGGAATATCTGGTGCCCAGAGCCTCAGATAACAAGGACACAATGGGAAAATAGGCAACAATGAATGCATGTATGTAAGTATGTTAGGGGTGGGGCAAAGGTAGAAATGAGGGAAGGGAAGAATGGGCTAATATATTTCAAACGAGTTTTAAAAACTGATTAACAGATATTTATAAATATACAATAAAAGTTAATTTTTTCATAGGGTAGTCAGTGGTTGCTTAGTTCCATAATTAGTCCTTACAACCATCTTAGGAATTAGATATCTTCAAAGCAAGCCCAGTTGATGTTCAATTTAATGATGAAACATTATTTAGCATCTACTCTACATGAAGCTGTTTGCTAAGTATCATGTCTCTAAGCGACAATGCACCAAATGTTCTATAGTATTCCCAGTATTTAACACCCCATGGCTGAAAATGAACACAACAATCTGTCGTATTTATCTTTCCTAGTTAAGTATTGTGCTGATTCTTCTACAGCCACAGATATTGAAGTTAAACCTTTAAAGATTCATTTCCTATATTTTACCTTAAAATTTAAGCTCTACTGTATTTAAAACAAAGAGATTCATTCTATTTCCTAAATGTATTATTATACATTGATGCCCTAAAATGAATAGACTGTTCTCTTGGCTTATACCAGAGGATCTGCCCCAACTCTGACCACTCATCAAAACGTAGAGTAAGACTTCTTGTGAGGCATAAGATAATATCACCCAAACCACTATGATATTTAAAACTCCTGGAAGTCAGTCACAACTTACCAGTATTCTCAAGAAATATTAATAGAATTAGAGAATAAATAAACTTTAAAAATTCACAGGTGATCCAGATTTTTCAGTTATGAGTCATGGACTTTAAAATAATTGTGATTACTATTTTTAAGAATAGAGATGAAAATAGAGATTTTTGACAAAAATTGAAACACAGGAAAAAATCTGAAATTCAAGAACTTTAAGATAACTAAGTTAGGAACACAGTAAATGAATTTAACTTGTAGAATGTAACTGTAGAAGGAACTAGTGAATTAAAAGACAGATCAGTATAATATAAATGTAAGCATACAGAAGTAAAAAAATAGAAAATGCAGATTACAATGTAAAATACATGGGCCATAGTAAATATGTCTGTATGGTATAATTCAAGCCTTGGGTGAGAGAAAGAGTGAAGTGGAAATAATATTTAAAGAGTAATAATCCTTATCTAGGTGGTTCACTTGAGCTCAGTTCAGTCGCTCAGTCATGTCTGACTCTTTGCGACCCCATGAATAGCAGCACATCAGGCCTCCCTGTCCATCACCAACACCCAGAGTTCACTCAGACTAACGTCCATTGAGTCAGTAATGCCATCCAGCCATCTCATCCTCTGTCGTCCCATTCTCCTCCAGCCCCCAATCCCTCCCAGCATCAGAGTCTTTTCCAATGTGTCAACTCTTCGCATGAGGTGCCAAGGTACTGGAGCTTCAGCTTTAGCATCATTTCTTCCAAAGAAACCCCAAGGTTGATCTTCAGAATGGACTGGTTGGATCTCCTTGCAGTCCAAGGGATTCTCAAGAGTCTTCTCCAACACCACAGTTCAAAAGCATCAATTCTTCGGCG
>SJYA01001293.1:46819-132925 GCA_006410615.1 Neotragus moschatus
TGAAGGCAGGAGGAAGAGAGGATGAGATGGTTGGATGGCATCACAGATTCAATGGACATGAGTCTGAGAAAGCTCTGCAAGTTAGTGATGGACAGGGAAGCCTGGCATGCTGCAGTCCATGGGGTCACAAAGAGTCAGACAGGACTGCACAATTGACCTGAACTCAATTTGTTAAAATTGTGTTTAGAATTTTGGATCTATGTTCATTAGCCTGTGATTTTTCTCTTCTAATGTCTGTTAGATTTAGATATCAGGGTAATGCTTCTTCATTAGAATGAGTTAGGAAATGCTCCTTTATTTTCAGTTTCTTAGAAGAATTTTGTAAATTCTTTTTTTTGCAATACAGGCACAGTTTAGCAGGGTGCCTCTGGCTTAGTCTCTCACAAGTATACCTCTTGGTGAGCCATAGCTGCAGTCCTCCAAGGGGAAAATCTGCTTCCAAGCTTATTCACATTGTCCTTAGCAGACCTCAGATGATCTCTTTTCAAGCTCATTGACATGCCTGTTAGTAATGCTCAAGTCCTTGCTGACTACAAACTAGAAACATTAGTTCCTAGCCATGTAGGCCTCTCCACAGGACAGCTCACAAAATGGAAGGTGTATTTCCTCAGAGTGTAAGAGAAAGAGTGAAAGGGATCCCATATCCTTTTTGTAACCTTATTCCAAGTGATTAATAAGCAAATAAACAAGTCCAGCCCACACACAAGGAGAAGGGATTTCACAAGAGTGTGACAACTAGGAGGTAGGCCTTATCAGAGAACATTTTAGAGTCTGCCTACCATAGTTTTTCATGACAGTAACTTATTATCCTTCTAATATGTATAGAATCTTTAGTGATGATAGCTCTCTCTTCCTTACTTAGGTAATTAATCTTTTCTTCCTGATCTAGAAGTTGGTCAATCTTATTGATCCTCATAAAGAGCTTTTGGTTTCACTATTTTTTCCTGTTTTTTCTTTTATAAATTTCCACTCTAATCTTTATTATTCCTTTCCTCTACTTATTTTGGGACTCATTCACCCTTTTTTTCTGTTCTGTAAGATGGATCTTTCTTCTTATAACATGGAGTTCACTGCTCTAATTTCCCCTAAAGTATTACTTTAATGGCATCCAACAAGTTTTGACATGTTGTGTTTTCACTTTCATTCAGTTGAAAATACTTTCTAGTTTCCTTTCTGATTTTGTCTTTGATCATGGGTTATTTTAAAGTGCTAACATAAGAGTTGGACATGACTTAGCATTTAAGCAACATTTAGTTTCCAAATATTTCAGAATATTCCAGATATTTCTCTGTTATGGATTTCTAGTTTAATTCCATTGTGGGTCACAGAACACTCTCTTTATGATTTGAATCTTTTTAAATTTAATAAGACCTTTTCTATGGCCCAGAAGATGATTTATCTTGGTAAATGTTCCATGTGTACTTGAAAAGAATGTGTATTCTGCTGCTGTTGGGTGTAGGATTATACAAATGTCAATTAGGTCCAGCTGGTTGATGGGATTGTTCAAGTCTTCTATATCTTTACTGATTTTCTTTTGTAGACTACATTTTAAAATGTTATAAAAACACAATATCAGTGACAGAATTTGAACATTACTAAGCTATTTTTATTTTATTAAAATGTTTTTCTTACTCTGGCACACACAGAATCACAGGCAGAAATTTAGAGACCACAGAAATGGAATGAAATGAGACATCTAACTGTGATGCTGCACCTCTGAACAAATTTTGCTATTTAAGAAAGTGCTCTTGAAACTGGGTTATTTTATCTTTCCCTGTCTGACCTTGTAAGCTACTTAATTGCAAAATGTGTTTTTATTCACAGCGTCTCTTAATATTTTATTCTTTATGCCAAGTCATGCGCCTGCTGCAGGCAAGACAGGCAACAAAACCTTCAACAGAATGAAAGAAATATTGGTGCTTCTAGCATAACACTGTTTATAAGTGTTCCTATTTTAACGGGACATATAAATGCTTCTAAAAAAAACTTGCATTCCACAAAACTGTGTATAAAAATAATGGGTTATGGGGAAAATAGTATGGGACCATAACATTTGAACACATTTAACTTTGTAACCAGAATACTAATAAAATAATAATTATCTCAATTAAAATGTTAGTACTCAGTAGATGTCCACTACCACTTGAACCCAGGATCACAGTTGATTTTTATAGCCTTAAATCTATAAGAGATAGGTCCTTAAGGGCATTTACCTCCAATAGATAACATTGTCATCAAAATCTAATTTGAATCTATGTTCTCTCCAACAGCACATTATTTTTACAAACAAGAGAAATGTCTTTTCCATGTCTTCATCTGCTCCCACAACTTCATCAGATAGGGTCACACTGTAAGGCAGAATACCAGTTCTTGAAGTCATTAAACCAGCCACTTCTTGCACTGCCACAGTATTCTTAACTTAAGGCTTCCTTCTTTAACTTAACAAAAATTAGCCCTCAGTGCTTTAAACTATTGATTTGCTGGGGGAAAAAATTATATATGAACCAATGATGTTATTTTCTTATTTGCCAACTGGGCACTAATTTGCATTACAGAAATATGTTGCAGCTAAAAACAGGATACTCCTTAGTTTTCTAACCTTGAAATGTGTGATTTTCCCAGTCATTTTCTTGGCAGCAGACACTGCTGGGATTTAAATCTCCTTCCTTCCATGATGACTGAAAGCATATTTTGTTGTTGTTTAGTCTCTCAGTTGTGTCTGACTCTTTTGCAACCCCACGGATTATATGCTGCTAGTTTCCTCTGTCCATGGAATCTCCAGGCAAGAAAACTGGAGTGTGTTGCCATTTCCTTCTTCAGGGGATCTTCTTGACCCAAGGATTGAACGCATGTCTCCTGTATTGACAGATTCTTAACCACTGAGCCATCAGGGAAGCAAAAGCATCTATCAGTTCAGTTCAGTCGCTCAGTCGTGTCCGATTCCTTGTGACCCCATGAATCGCAGCACGCCAGGCCTCCCTGTCCATCACCAATTCCCGGAATTCACTCAGATTCACGTCCATCGAGTCAGTGATGCCAACCAGCCATCTCATCCTCTATCGTCCCCTTCTCCTGCCCCCAATCCCTCCAAGCATCAGAGTCTTTTCCAATGAGTCAGCTCTTTGCATGAGGTGGCCAAAGTACTGGAGTTTCAACTTTAGCATCATTTCCTCCAAAGAAATCCCAGGGCTGATCTCCTTCAGAATGGACTGGTTGGATCTCCTTGCAGTCCAAGGGACTCTCAAGAGTCTTCTCCAACACAACAGTTCAAAAGCATTAATTCTTTGGCGCTCAGCCTTCTTTACAGTCCAACTCTCACATCCATACATGACCACAGGAAAAACCATAGCCTTGACTAGACGGACCTTAGTCAACAAAGTAATGTCTCTGCTTTTGAATATACTATCTAGGTTGGTCATAACTTTTCTTCCAAGGAGTAAGCATCTTTTAATTTCATGGCTGCAGTCACCATCTACAGTGATTTTGGAGCCCCCAAAAATAAAGCCTGACACTGTAGGTCTTCATAAAACTGTTCAACTTCAGTTTCTTCAACATTACTGTTTGGGGCATAGACTTAGATAACTGTGATATTGAATGGTTTGCCTTGGAGGTGAACAGAGATCATTCTGTCATTTTTGCGATTGCATCCAAATACTGCATTTCAGACTCTTTTGTTGACCATGATGGCTACTCCATTTCTTCTGAGGGATTCCTGCCCACAATAGTAGATATAAAGGTCATCTGAGTTAAATTCACCCATTCCAGTCCTATCTAGGTTGACTAGGTAAAAAAGAGAAAATTCAAATTACAAAAATTATGAATGAAAGAAGGAAATTATTATAGACATTCAGAAAAAATATGTAAAATCATATTAACAAGTATACAGCAAATTAGATAACTTAGATGAGATGGAAGCGTGCCTAGAAATACTAATTACCAAAAATGACTGAAGAATAAATTTTAAAATCTGAGCAGAACTATAATAAGTAGACAGACTCCATTAATAGTCTTAAAACCCTCCCAGATCCTAATAGCTTCCTTGGTAAATTCTTCTAAACATTTAAAGAAGAATTAACACCATTTTTCACAAACACTTTCCATGAAACAAGGTAGAAAGGAATGATTCCCAGCTCACTGTATGAAAACAAATATTATCCTGATGCCAAAACCAAGCAAAGCTATAATAAGAAAAAAGCTACAAGCCAATAGCTCTTATGAATATATATGGGAAAATCCTGTCAAACAAAATCCAGCAAACTACAAAAAGATTATACACCACAATCAAATGGGATTTATTTCAGGAATTCAAGGTAGAACTAATATTCAAAATTCAATTAATATGAATGGGTGACCAAGATAGTAGAGTAGGAAGATCCTGAGCTCACCTCCTCCAATGAGCACATCAAATTGCTTCTATTTACAGAGCAAATTTCTATGAGAAGAACATGAAGAGCAGAAGAAAATATTTTCCAAAACTAAAGATATAAGGAAGGAACCACAACGGAATGGGTAGAAGAAGTGGAGACATGGTATATGCAAGTCATACTCCCCTGATAAGTAACCCACAAACAAAAGATGATCACAATTGCAGAGGTTCTCCTCAAGGAGTGAGTTCAACTCTCACATCAGGGAGAACCCCAGGCCAGGGGTTTTATATCAGGAAGATGAGTCCTCAACCCAGGGTTCTCCACCAAGAAGATGAGCATCTGGTTCTGAAGATCTGTGGGACTTGTATACAAGACAGTCTGAAAGTTGTAAAAAACCAGACTCCACTTTTCAAGGGCACATACAAAAGCTCACACATTCCAAGGCCCAGCACAGAGGCAGTAATTTGAAAGAAGTCTAGGAGAGACCCATTTTGCTGATATTGTGGAGGCGACTGGAAAGGCAGGAGGACACTAGGACTCCCCCTGAACACACAGACACTGGCAGCCATTTTAGGCACCTTGTTGTACCATGAGAACGCTAGAGATGGTATGCAACATTCTGAAATCCTACCTCCAGCCTATTATTGCCAGGGGCTTACTGTCTTCCAGCAGACTTGCCTCAGCACTGGGCACACCGGCACATGCTCCAGTTGCTCCAAGAACCGGCCTTGACCATCAGCATGCCAGCAGTCACTGCATGAGGCAGTGCTTGACAGCCAAATGGGCCAGGGTGAAGCCCCACCTACTAATGTGCTCACAGTAATCAGCCCCACCACAACAGAAGGATCCATATAGTCCCCATAAGGAGCATTCCTAGAGTATATATTAATAGATCTGGTGATCTGAGGGTAGTTTACTGCTGAGCTCAATAGGCTATCTCTTACACAAGACTGTATCACTAAGATTGGAAAATATAATCTACCTACCTAATATGTAGANAGACTCCACTTTTCAAGGGCACATACAAAAGCTCACACATTCCAAGGCCCAGCACAGAGGCAGTAATTTGAAAGAAGTCTAGGAGAGACCCATTTTGCTGATATTGTGGAGGCGACTGGAAAGGCAGGAGGACACTAGGACTCCCCCTGAACACACAGACACTGGCAGCCATTTTAGGCACCTTGTTGTACCATGAGAACGCTAGAGATGGTATGCAACATTCTGAAATCCTACCTCCAGCCTATTATTGCCAGGGGCTTACTGTCTTCCAGCAGACTTGCCTCAGCACTGGGCACACCGGCACATGCTCCAGTTGCTCCAAGAACCGGCCTTGACCATCAGCATGCCAGCAGTCACTGCATGAGGCAGTGCTTGACAGCCAAATGGGCCAGGGTGAAGCCCCACCTACTAATGTGCTCACAGTAATCAGCCCCACCACAACAGAAGGATCCATATAGTCCCCATAAGGAGCATTCCTAGAGTATATATTAATAGATCTGGTGATCTGAGGGTAGTTTACTGCTGAGCTCAATAGGCTATCTCTTACACAAGACTGTATCACTAAGATTGGAAAATATAATCTACCTACCTAATATGTAGAAATAAACATAGAGACTTAGATAGAATGAAGAGACAAATAATTTCCAAATGAAGGAACAAGATAAAACCTCAGAAAAACATCTAAATGAAGTGGAGATGAGCATTGTAACAAATAGAGAGTTCAAGGTAATGATTATAGAGATGCTTAACAAACAAGGGAGAAGATATGAATAAATATGAATTTATTTTAAAAATGAATAAATGAAAACAGTGAGACATTTAACAAAGAGTTTTAAAGAACTAAACAGAGTTGAATAATACAGTAACTGAAATAAAAATACACCAGAAGAAATCAACAATAGATTAGATGCAACAGAGGACTGAATTAATGGACTAGAAGACAGAATATTGGAAATTAGTCAAGTGAAACGGAACCAAAAAAAAAAAAAAATTCTTAATGAGATAATTTAAGAGACTGCTGGTACAACATCAAGAATTATAGGAGTCCCAGAAGAAGAAAGAGCACAAAAATCTATTTGAAGAATTAATAGTTGAAAAACTCCCTAACCTGGGAAAGAAAATAGACATTTATGTCCAGAAAGCAGAGAGGGTTCAAAATAAGATAAAATCAATAAAGAAAATCCAACCTTAAAGAACAAATTAGATCAGATGAACTTAATAAGTAAATATATATATATAGAATATTCCATCTAAAAGCAACAGAATACACGTTTTTTTCAAGTGTGCATGAAACATTTTATGGAATAGATCACATGCTAGGCCCTAAAACAAGTCACAGTAAATTTAAGAAGGTTGAAATCATATAAAACATCGTTTCTAACCACAATTTAATGAGTCTAGAAATCAAGTACAGAGATCAAAAACTTGCAAAAACAAAAACACAAGAACGTGGAGGCTAAAAAGTATGCTACTAAACAACAAATGGATCACTGAAGAAATGAAAGAGAAAATCAAAAAATACTTGGAGACAAATGAAAATGGGGAAAAAATGATTAAAAATTTATGGGATACACCATAGTTCTCATAGGGAAGTTTATAATAATGCAAACCTACCTCAAAAAAAGAAAGGAAAAAAAAGATAAATACTTCATCCTTACACATAAGGAACTAGAAAAAGAACAAACTAAACCCAAAGTTAGTATATGAAAAAAATGATAAAAATCAGAGCAGAAATAAATGATGCTTTAAAAAAAATAGAATGGGTTAGTGCCTACTAAGAGCTAGTTTTTGAAAAGATAAATCAAATGTATAAACCTTTGGCCAGATTCTTCATGTAAAAGAGAGAAGGCCACCCAAAATAAAACCAGAAATAAAGTTACAACTGACACCATAGAAGTGAAAAGGATCAAAAGAGACTTCTATAATTAAAAACCAGTAATATGTACAAACTAAAAGAAATGGATACATTTCTACAAATGCGCAATCTCCCAATTGAATAAGAAATAGAAAATATTATTGCCAGTTATAAAATTTAACTAGTAATATTTTTAAAAACCCAACAAATAAAACTCCAGGACCAGAGACAGCTTCACATGTGAATTCTAAAAAACATGTAAATAGGAGTTAACACCTACCCTTCACAAGCTATTCCAAAAAAGGAAAAATAATGCTTTCAAACCCACTCCCCATGGTTATTCCCTCATTCCCTCACTCTTGTATCAAAACCAGACAGACACCACACACACACAAAAAAATTACACTCCAATATCACAAATGAACATAGATACAAAAATTCTCAACAAAATATTAATGAACTGAATTCAACAATGTATTAAAAGGACCACTCACCATAATCAAGTAATATATATAACAAGGATGAAGAATAATTCAATATCCACAAATAAATCAATGAGACACATGACATTAACAAATTGAAGAATAAAATTATATGATCTCTCAATAGATGTTGCAAATGCTTTTGATGAAATTCAGCATTCATTACCATAAAAATTCTCGACAAAGTGGGTACAGAGGAAACATACCTCAAATTAATAAAGACAATATTTGATCAGCCCATAGCTAACATTATTCACAATGTTAAAAACCTAATACCATTTCCTCTAAGGTTAGGAGTAAGACAAAGATGTCCACTTTCTCCACTTTTATTTAACATAGAATTGGAAGTCCTAACCACAGTAATCAAATATGAAAAAGAAATAAATCTAAATTGAAAAAGAAGTGAAGCTGTCACTATTTATAAATAACATGACACTATATATAGAAAACCCTAAAGGTGACACTGAAAAGCTATTAGAAGTAATAAGTTAATTCAGTGAATTTCCAGGATACAAAATTAATATATACAAATCTGTTGAATTTCTATACACTAGTACTCTTACCTGGAAAATCCCATGGACGGAGGAGCCTGGTGGGCTGCAGTCCATGGGGTCGCGAAGAGTTGGACACGACTGAGCGACTTCCCTTTCACTTTTCACTTTCATGCATTGGAGAGGGAAATGCCAAACCACTTCACTGTTCTTGCCTGGAGAACCCCAGGGATGGTGAGCCTGGTGGGCTGCCATCTATGGGGTCACACAGAGTCAGACACAACTGAAATGACTTAGCAGCAGCAGCAGCAGCAACAAATTATCCAAACCAAAATTAAGAAAACAATTTCATTTACAATTGCATCAAAAAGAATAAATTAAATAAAAATAAAAATTTAGTGTTTTATCAATTTAGTGTTAGGTTTAGGTTAGGACTGAGCCTAACAAAGGAGGTAAAAGACTTGTACAAGACTATAGGACAATGATGAGAGAAACTGAAGATGACACAAATTATTATGCTCATGAATAGGAAGATTTAATATTAAAATAACCATACTTCTGAAGGCACCCTACAGATTCATTTAAGTCCCTATCAAAACACCAATGGCATTCATCACAGTGGTGGTTTAGTTGCTAAGTTGTGTCTGACTCTTGTGATGCTATGGACTGTAACCTGCTAGGCTCCTCTGTCCATTAGATTCTCTAGGCAAGAATACTGGAGTGGGTTGCCATTTCCTTCTCCAGGGGATCTTCCTGACCCAGGGATTGAACCCTGGTTTCCTACTTTGCAGGCAGAACACCAATGGCGTTCATCACAGAACTAGGACAAATAATTTTCTAAAATTTACTAGAAACACAAAATCCCTCAAATAGCCAAATGATTTTAAGAAAGAAAAACACTGCTGGGCGTAGCACACTCCCTGATTATACTACAAAACTACCATAATAAAAACAGCATGATATTTAAAAAGATACCTAGGTCAATGGAACATAGGCGAGAGCTCAAAAATAACCCATTTTTCATCTACAACAATATGGGCAAGAACATATAATAGGAAAAAGACAGCCTCTTTAATAAATAATGCTAGGAAAATTGGATAACTACAACTAAAAATATTAAACTGTATGACTTTCTCATACCATATACAAATATAAACTCAAAATGGATTAAAACCTTAAATGTAAGACTTGAAATTATTATAGGCCTAGAAAGAAAGAGGCAGTATGCTCTTTGATGTCAATGTTAGCAATATTTGGGAAGGGTGTTTTGACTCCTCTGAAAAAGGCAACGAAAGAAAATCTATACAAATGGGACTTCCTCAAACTAAAGAGCTTTTGACACAGCACAAGAGACTATCAACAAAATGAAAAATTGGCTTACTGAAGAGAAGATATTTACAAGCAATATATACAATAAAGGATTAATATCCAAAATATTGAAAAGCTCATATACCTCAAAGTCAAAAAATCAAACAATTGATTAACAAATGGTCAGTAGACCTGTGTAAGAAGACTATACAGATAGACAGCCAATGCATGAAATGATGTTCAATATCATTAATCATCAGGGAAATGCAAATCAAAACCATAGTGAGATACCACTTCACACCTATCATATAGCTATTATCAAGAAGGCAACAAATAGCAAGTTTTGATGAGGAGGTGGAAAAAAGGAAACCTTAGTGCACTATACATGGAATCATAAATTGGTACAATCACTATGGAAAATAATATGGAAGCTCCAAAAATATTAAAAATGGAAACATGTTAGGATCCAGCATTTTTACATTTGAATATTTTTCCTAAGAAAATGAAAACACTTAAAACACTGATGAAAGAAATCGAAGAAGACACTAATAGATGGAGAAATATACCATGTTCATGGATTGGAAGAATCAATATAGTGAAAATGAGTATACTACCCAAAGCAATCTACAGATTCAATGCTCTTCCTATCAAGCTACCAGCGGTGTTTTTCACAGAACTAGAACAAATAATTTCACAATTTGTACGGAAATACAAAAAACCTCGATTAGCCAAAGCCATCTTGANAAGAAGACACTAATAGATGGAGAAATATACCATGTTCATGGATTGGAAGAATCAATATAGTGAAAATGAGTATACTACCCAAAGCAATCTACAGATTCAATGCTCTTCCTATCAAGCTACCAGCGGTGTTTTTCACAGAACTAGAACAAATAATTTCACAATTTGTACGGAAATACAAAAAACCTCGATTAGCCAAAGCCATCTTGAGAAAGAAGAATGGAACTGGAGGAATTAACCTGCCTGACTTCAGGCTCTCCTACAAAACCACAGTCATCAAGACAGTATGGTACTGCCACAAAGACAGAAATATAGATCAATGGAACAAAATAGAAAGCCCAGAGATAAATCTACACACCTATGGACACCTTATCTTCGACAAAGGAGGCAAGAATATACAGTGGATTAAAGACAATCTCTTTAACAAGTGATGCNAAAACGAATACAGTATTGTAAAGCAAAACAAACTAAAAAATAAAAATTAAAAAAAAGAAAAGAAAAACATTAATCCAAAAAATTATATGGACTCCAATATTCATTGCACCATTATTTAGAACAGCTAAAATATGGAAGCAACCCAAATGTCCATTCACAGATGAATTAAGATGCTGTTGTCACCTCATGCGAAGAGTTGACTCACTGGAAAAAACTGTGATGCTGGGAGGGATTGGGGGCAGGAGGAGAAGGGGATGACTGAGGATGAGATGGCTGGATGGCATCACTGACTCNAAAAATTATATGGACTCCAATATTCATTGCACCATTATTTAGAACAGCTAAAATATGGAAGCAACCCAAATGTCCATTCACAGATGAATTAAGATGCTGTTGTCACCTCATGCGAAGAGTTGACTCACTGGAAAAAACTGTGATGCTGGGAGGGATTGGGGGCAGGAGGAGAAGGGGATGACTGAGGATGAGATGGCTGGATGGCATCACTGACTCGATGGACATGAGTCTGAGTGAACTTTGGGAGTTGGTGATGGACAGGGAGACCTGGCGTGCTATGATTCATGAGGTCTCAAAGAGTTGGACACGACTGTGTGACTGAACTGAACTGAACTGATATATAAACATTGGAATATTTCATTCAGTATCTTTTAAATCTTGTCATTTGCAAAAACGTGGATGAATTGAGAGGTGTTATGCTAAATGAAATAAGTCAGACAGAGAGAGACGAATACCATATGTTCTTACTTATACGTGAAATACAGAAAATAAATATTCAAAGCAAAAGCACTCATAGATACAGAGAATAAATGAGTGGTTGCCAAAAAGGAAACAGGTAGAAGATGGATAAAATATGGTGATTAAGAGGTACAGATGTCCAGTTATATGATTAAAAAGTCACAGGGATATTATAGATAACATAAAGTATGTGGTCAGTAGTATTGTAATTATATGGGAACAGAAGGTTAGTAAATTTCTCACGGTGATCATTCATAATAGGTGCAAATGTCAAATCATTATGTAGTACACCTGTAGCTAACATAATATTGTACATCAACTATATTTCAATTTTAAAAGGTCCAATTTATGGAATACACCATATTAGCAGAATAATAAGCAAAAAGCAAATGATCATTTCAAAAGCAAAGAAAAGCATTTGACAACATCCAATAACACATCATGACAAAAAAAAAAAAAGTACTCAACAAACTAGGAATAGAATAAAACTTCAACCTGATAAAAGGCATCTACCAATACCTACAACTAAATAGTACCTAATAGTGAAATACTGAATGCTTTCTCAATAAGATAAAAAACAAATCAAAGCATTTCCTTTCACCACTTATATTCAGCATTGTAGTAGAGGTTGTAACCAGGGCAATTAGCAAGAAAAAAAATAAAGGCATTCAAATTCGAACAGAACAAATAAACCTATATTCAGAGAACATGGTGTTATATAAAGAAAACTCTAAGTAATTCATGAAGAAATAATGAGTTAGGATTTTTCAAAACTAATAGCAAGTGTAAGCCATAGATTTAAGAAGCACAAGAAATCAAGGAAGATATATACAAAGAAAACTACACCTAGGCACAGCTTTTTCAGCATAAAACAAATGAAAAATAAAGACAAAGAAAGTAAAAAAGAAAATTATAATAAGCCATATCAAAAATACATTCTATTTAAGGAAGCAACATTAAGACTGACATCTCCCCTCTGAACAGAAGGGATATAAACCATAAAAAATACAATCATAACTTTAAAATGCCAAAGGAAAAAAAAAAAACTCTCCAAATTTAAATACCCAGCAAAGATACCTTTTTAAAAGTAAAAATAAAGATATTTCCAGACAAACAAAAAGTGAAGGCACTATTGCTAGAAGGCCAAAGAGAAAAAATATAAATGAAGTTCTCTGGGTAAAAGGAAAATTATCCTATATAGAAACATAGAAATGCAATAGCAATTTAAAAAAAGCAATGGGATGTGTAAATATGTATTTACTTTGTGGTCATATTTGCTAAAGTTGAACATATGAATATTCTGTGAACTAGTAAGTCTAACCCTCTCAGAAATGCATGTTTATGTGCACCAAAAATAATGTATGAAAATGTAAAGAGTAGCACTATTAAAAACAGGCAAGTACTGGGGAAAAATCTGATGTCCATCAACAGGAGAAAAGAGAAATAAATTGTGACATATCCATTTGATGGAATACCACTCAGCCATGAGAAAAATGAGCAACTGTTACAAACAATAACATTGATGAATTTTTAAAACATAAAAGAGTATTTCTGTGTGTCTCCATTTAATAAACCTCTAAAACAAATACGATTAATGAATGCTGCTACATATCAGCACAGTGGTTCACTCATTGGAGGAGGACAAAAGGAGAGGTGCAATGGTTGACACCTTGATACAGGAAGTGATTATACGGACATATGTACCACGTGAAAATTCTTCCAGCTATGCTCTAAAAAATTATACACTTTTATTTCTGTACGTTATGTTTCAACCAAAAGTTGTAAATTTTAAAATGCCAGCATGATGGTTATTTGCAATCATATGCTATTTGCTTCGCAATTTTACAAATATAAGATTTCCAATGGTCTTTGCAAATCCATACATGTTGCTCCTCTGTTAACCTTTTGTAATCAAACTTGCAAGTGGCCCTTGAATGGTCCAAGACTGTTAGATCTTTATCTCTTCTTCAAATGCCTGCTTGAGGGTAAAATGCCCAGTAAACTCCTCTTTACCTTCTTCAGGGATCATAATCAGCCCCTGCTCAAGGTATTTTTATTTCAAAATTATCTAAAGTGTGATTTTCCTTAAACATTTGATGTAAAATCTATTAATCTTGATTGCACTCCATTGCAGGGACAAGAAATCTTTCTGATTAAAACTGTGAAATAGGGTTCTGTATTTCTGTACATCCTCTTTAGGAGGCTACAGGATGTCAGTGGGTATTACTAACACTCACTGTACATGAATGTGGCTGATATTTATGCCAAGTTATTGTACACTCTGCAGAATCTGTGTTCTGTCTGCAACAGATAGGTGCTTCCTCACACCCCAGGGTTACTGCAGGCCTCTGTAATCTCTCCTCATGAAGACCCTTTATTCAGTGTTTCCATTAGGAATTATTTTGTCTACACCCAAATTTATAGTCAGAAGGGAAAAGAAAAAGAGAGAGAGAGAGAAAGAGAGGCCAATGGTTCAAAAACTATAATCAGGTGTGCTGTACAGGCAAGTACGAGGTACAAATGCCAAATGTATTTGTTCTGCCCCAGATAATCTCGCTTCCTTTTGTGGTTGGGTATAATATATATATCATCATCATCAAGTTTGCTTGTTTTGGCTATAGAAGACAAGTTCACACTCTTGCAAGAGAGTAAGTTAAGGGAAAAACAAAATCCATTTACAGCATCAGGTGAGAGCCAAACTCTTGGCTGCATTCACCTGACATTTTCTGGCGGGGGCTCCATCTCACAGCAGACAGTGTGTGGGCAGCATCAGAGGCTGATAAACCTACCAGACAGGTGATGGTGGGGGCAGTGTTGCTCTGAGCAATTTCTGGTCCTCCAGACCAATCGCAGGCCTGCCTTCACACCTGAAAGCTGGCTAGAATTATAACATCGATCACAAGGGTTTCTTGTTAGACATCACTAACGTATGGCTAAACAGAGATTAGAAACCTACTGTTTGAAAAACTCTGAGAATGAATCAGTCAACATTATTTAACTGGACTGCTATATTTTAAATTGGAATTTTAAAATGGTTTCAATTTAATAAGTTTTTAAATCTGTTTATACAGTGGTGAAGGCCAGAACTTCTTTTAAAATATCAGGTCACGACCCTCTTCCGCTCAGCACTCTCCCTCACTTCCTCCTCACTCAGGGTGAGAGCCAGGCCTCACCAAGACTACAAGCCAGTAGCCTTCCTTCCTCACTACCTAACCTCTCCCCTCACTCTGGATGCTCCCACCTCAGCTGTTTGCACTAGCTATTCTCTGTGCCTGCCACGCTCCCCCAATACATCCTCTCCATACATCCAGCTTTTATATAGCTGTCACCAGTTCTATGAGGCCTTATTCAGTTTCAGCACCCACACTGACCCTACACTCCTGATTCCCCCTCATATTCTGTGTGCTTATCTTTTCTTATAGCAATTGCCACACCTCCAAAAATATCTGATTTACTGATTTATGTAAGTTCTTGCTCCCTCTCCTCCAAAAGGTGAGCCCAGTGAAGGCAGGAATTGCTGTTTGATTGGCTGATTGATCTTCAGTGCCAAAACAGGGCCTGCACCATGAGAGTTGCAAAATAAATATTTTTTAATAAATGAATTACTGAAATACAAACATTTCCTCTGAATTCAGAAACTTGACAGCTGCTAGAATCATAGAAACAAGTTTCAAAACCATTTTCCCCATCTCCCGGTGGACTGACTCGTATGGACCCTGACAAATACAGCCAGCTTTGGAGATTTTAGGACTCAAGCTCTAGACAAGATACAGAAGCCTTGAAAAAACAGTTGGAATTAGGTTTTGTTTAATGCCTTACAAATTACAGAACACTTTTTCATTAGACCATCAAAGAAATGTTTTGAAGAATACAATATCAGCTCTATTTTTTAATAAAGGAATAAAAATCATATATTCTAACTTAATTTTCCAAAATCTCTCCAAAGAATTGATGCTTTTGAACTGTGGTGTTGGAGAAGACTCTTGAGAGTCCCTTGGACTGCAAGGAGATCCAACAAGTCCATTCTGAAGGAGATCAACCTTGGTATTTCTTTGGAAGGAATGATGCTAAAGCTGAAGCTCCAGTACTTTGGCCACCTCATGCGAAGAGTTGACTCACTGGAAAAGACTCTGATGCTGGGAGGGATCGGGGCAGGAGGAGAAGGGGACAACCGAGGATGAGATGGCTGGATGGCATCACAGATTCGATGGACATGAGTCTGAGTGAACTCCAGGAGATGGTGATGGACAGGGAGGCCTGGCGTGCTGCGATTCATGGGGTCGCAAAGAGTCGGACACGACTGAGCAACTGAACTGAACTGAACTGATAGAGTCAGGACTTGAAAATGGGTCTTCGTCCAGATTTTGGCTTTTCTGTCATCCCCAGCCTCTCCTATAACAACAACAGACATCCTGGGGAATAAGCCAGAGATTCATACATTTAATAATATTTTTTAAATCATATAAGAATTTGGTAAGGACAGTCAAGCCCTTCCCAAAAAATTACAACATGAAGGATATCAACAAATTGAGCCTTGTAACCTTGTGTTACAACCACAAGACATAACTCTGTCACCTTCCTTGCCACACAGCAGTAAAAGAAAATTTCAGCATACTTATCGGCCACATAGCTGTTCAGTGGCAAGTCTGACTAATATCTGTAATAAATTTTTAAAGCAGGTTAATTTCTAACATGGAAATGAACTTGAGCAAACACTGGGAGACAGTGAAGGACATGGAAGCCTGGCATGCTGCAGTCCATGAGATCACAAAGAGCCAGACATGACTTAGCAACTGAACAATTTCTAACAACTATGACAGTTCTAGAAAATACCCAGAACTTAGCATTATAGATCATTTAATATGGGGAAAATTATTTTATACATAACAAATGTAAAAACTTTCATTATTTCACCATTGTACAAAAGAGAAATCCTGGTGCTGATAATTTAAGCATATACTTGGGATTATTGAGCTTAAACAGAAGAAATCATTCTCTGAAGTAACAGGCTAAGCCCTCTTATCTTTTACCTTACTTGATTTTAACATCTATTTATTGGGTACATTTCCTGGTGGCTCAGATGGTAAAGCATTTGTCTACAATGCGGGAGACCCGGGTTCAGTCCCTGGGTTGGGAAAATCCCCTGGAGAAAGAAATGGCAATCCACTCCAGTACTATTGCCTGGAAAATCCCATGGACAGAGGAGCCTGGTAGGCTACAGTCCATGGGGTTGCAAAGAGTCAGACATGACTGAGAGACTTCACTTTCATTTTTCACTTTCATAGATGACAATAACTGGTAGGAAAAGAGAAGCAACACAGACGCGCTTGAAAGCTAAGAGGAGGAATAAAACAAGTACAGGCATACTTATAATGAAAAACAGCATGAAGTGCTATTAAGAGATACAAGGCTCTTTGAGGCTTCCAGAACTAAAGAGGTCACATCTGGTTGAGATATTTAGAAAATGTAAAAGGGATTGGTTTACTCTCCAGCCTAAAGCTAATGAAATACCCAAACAAAATATATAGAACAATAGTTTTCAAGACATTCTTTTGTTGTTGTTCAGTCTCTCAGTCATGTCCAACTCTTTGTGACCCCATGGACTGTAACATACCAGGCTCCCCTGTCTTTTACTATCTTCCAGAGTTTGTGCAAACTCATGTCCATTGAGTCAGTGATGCCACCCAACCATCTCATCTTCTGTTGCCTGCTTCTCCTCCTGTGCTCAATCTTTCCTGGCACCAGGGTCTTTTCCAATGAGTAGGCTCTTCTCATCAGGTGGCCAAAGTATTGGAACTTCAGTTTCAGCATCAGTCCTCCCAGTGAACATTCAGGGTTGATTTCCTTTAGGATTGACTGGTTTAACCTCTTAGCTGTCTAAGGGACTATCAAGAGTCTTCTCCAAGAATGCAGTTTGAAAGCATCAGTTCTCTGGTGCTCAGGCTTCTTTATGGTCCAGCTCTCACACCCATACATAACTACTGGAAAAACCATAGTTTTGACTAGACGGACCTTTGTCCATAAAGTAATGTCTCTGCTTTTTAATACGCTCTCTAGGTTTGTCATAGCTTTTTTCTAAGGAGCAAGTGTCCTTTAATTTCGTGGCTGCAGCCACCATCTGCAGTGATTTTGGAGCACAAAAAAAAGTTTGTCTCTGTTTCCATTATTTCCCCAACTCTTTGCCATGAAGTGATAGGACCGGATACCATCATCTTAGTTTTCTGAATGTTGAGTTTTAAGCCAACTTTTTCACTCTCTTTCACCTTCATGAAGAGGCTCTTTAGTTCTTCTTAGCTTTCTGCCATAGGGTGGTGTCGTCTGCATATCTGAGGTTATTGATATTTCTCCCAGCAATCTTGATTCCAGCTTGAGCTTCATCCAGTCTGGCATTTTGCATGATGTACTCTGCATATGAATTAAATAAGCAGGGTGACAATATACAGCCTTCATGTATTCCTTTCCCAGTTTCGAAGCAGTTCATTGTTCTGTGTCCGGTTCAAACTGTTGCTTCTTGACAAGACACTCTATCAGATGACAAAGAACAGCAATCCAGAAGAGGCGAGAAATAACCAAGGTGAGCCAGATGCTAACCTGACTTCCTTGGGAAAGTTTCTAGATGAGCAGGGAACCCAGATGGAGATCTGTGGATTCTCTGAGTTGAGGAGAAAGAGCTGGAAGTCGGGTAGCCCAGTGGTTACAGTTTGCAGGACAGACTGCTGACAATGTGAAAGCTTGGAGAAAAAGAACTCCAAGGAGCTTCAGAGGGAAGGCATCCCCCTATAGTGTTTAGCAGGCTACTGATCAGCATGTGCGTATAAAGAAATTACCCTAGCCCAAAGGAAGAGCTGTTTAAGGATTAGAGGAAAACAAGACCAGTGCTCACACGATACATAAATAAGGCCTGGTTTTACCAGGCAGATAGAACGACCAAAAAATTCATGGAAATTTGGGTAGAGTACTCAGAAGGGTCTTGCCTCAGTGGTAGGGAATAATTAGCTCTACACTGATCCCATCTAACAAATTTTAAAAGCAAAACATAAGAGAATCAAAGTGCCTCCAAGTGTGTTAACTGCATTCCAGAAGAAAGTTCAAGAATATTTATAGATGTACAAAAATATCCAACACCCAAGAAGGTAAAATTCCAAAATACTCTGAATTTCAAAAAGCCAGACCCAAAAAAGAGTAGATACTGGATACTGAATGATACTCTACATTAAATGATACTATGTGTACAACTCTAGAAAAAGCTAACTAATCTATACTGACAGAAAGCAGATCAATGTTTGCTTGGAGAGGAGGAAGTACAGAGGAGTTACTCTATTCCTTAAGTATCTATAGTTTAGTGTATATCAGTTATAGCTCAATAATGCTATTTAAATAAAATGTATGCCAGTCAGAATGGCCATTATCAACAAATCTACAAACAGTAAATGCTGGAAAGGGTGTGGAGAAAAGGGAACCCTCTTACACTGTTGGTGGGAATGCACATTGATACAGCCACTCTGGAGAATGGCATGGAGATTCCTTAGAACACTTGGAATAAAACTGCAATCCCAATAATCCCACTACTGGGCATATACCCTGAGAAAACTGGAATTGAAAAAGGCACATGTACCCCAGTGTTCATTGCAGCACTATTCACAATAGCTAGAACATGGAAGCAACCTACATGTCCATCAACAGATGAATGGATAAAATAACTGTGGCACATATATACAATGGAATATCACCCAGCCATAGAAAGAAATGCATTTAGGTCAGTGTTAAAGAGATGGATGAACCTAGAGCCTATTATACACAGTGAAGTAAGTCAAAAAGAGAAAAACAACTATCATTTATTAACACTTATATATGGATCTTGGAGAGGAAATGGCAGCCCACTCCAGTGTTCTTGCCTGGAGAAGCCCAGGGATGGGAGAGCCTGGTGGGCTGCCATCTATGGGGTCGCACAGAGTCGGACACAACTGAAGTGACTTAGCAGCAGCAGCATATATGGATCTAGAAAGATGGTACTGATGAACCTATTTGCAGGGCAGTAGTGGAGATGCAGACACAGAGAACAGACTTATGGATACAGGGGACAGGGTGGGAGAGAGTGGGACTGAGGGAGAGAGTAGCCTACCATTTGTAAAAGTAGATAGAATTTGCTGTCTGACTCAGGGAACACAAACCAGGACTCTGTGCCAACCTAGAGGGATGGGAAGGTGTGGGCGATGGGAGGGAGGTTCAAGAGGAAGGGGACTTAATGTATATCTGTCTGATTCATAATGATGTATGGCAGAAACCTGATGCAAAGAGCTGACTCATTAGAAAAGACCCTGATGATGGGAAAGACTGAAGGCAGGAGGAGAAGGGGTGACAGAGGATGAGATGGCTGGATGGCATCACTGACTCAATGGACATGAGTCTGAATAAGCTCCAGGAGATAGTGAAGGACAGGGAAGCATGGTGTGCTGCAGTCCACGGGGTCGCAAAGAGTCAGACATGATTGAGTGACTGAACAACAACCACTATGGCAGAAACTACCACATTGTAAAGCAATTATCCTTCAATTAAAAATAAGTAAAATTTTTTTTAAAAAATGAATAGACCTGTTTCACTAAAAATCCTTCCCTGCTTGAATCCTGTAGTCATGTGAGTTTGCAAGAGAAGAGCCTGTAATTTTGCTTAATGGAATACAGACTATATTTGGGGAAATAGCAGAGGACAAGTGGGAAGGAAAGCTATGTGCATGTCCTTAAATGGCATTTTAATTGGGTAGAAAATGAGTAGCCTACAAAGGGTTTGGAGGTGGTTTTGTTCTTTCTTCTTTTTTTTTTTTTATAAGATTATATGCTCAGTGTTAACACTTGATGAAGCGAAGTTTGCTAAATTTGGCAGTAGTGTTTTAAAGTAAAGACTTTAAAAGTGTGAAGATTATTTCAGAAGCTATCATATTAACGTGATTAATGAAAATAAAAGTTGAATTGGAATGATGCCTGTGTGATTTCCAAAGAGAGAATAAAGACAATTGCCTTTGCAAAAAAATAGAGGAGGTGAGAGAAGAGGAAGATCTGTACGATCGACTGGAAATCCTTTCAACAAAAATTATTCCAAGGAGTTGATTTAGTACCAAGTAGTACTAACTGGTTTAGATTCATAGAAACACTTTCATTCATTCAGCAGTGATCTGGAGGTTCACTAGTGTGGTTTATCTTAGATGCAAATTCACTGGCTGGTCTCTGAAGGAAAGACGGTTTCTAACATCTCAAAAAGATGACTTACTCCCAAATCATTGTCTCATATAAAATGTTCTTTACATTCATTACTTTTAGTATCACCCAAGAACTCTGTTACTCAGAATTCCTGCTTTATTGCTATCCACTCTACTTTTTCAAATCACAGCTGCCAAACATGTATAAAGTGTCTATTGAGAAGTTTATAGCATCATTGGGAGGTTCAAATGGGAGGTTAAAAGGGCTAGAGTATTTTCTGAGCAAAGAGATCTCATATCCTGCCAGGAAGAATCATATCCAAGTCAACAGATGTCATAGTGAAATAATTTTTTAATGCATATATAGAGTTTCAAACTTTGTAACTGATTTGGCAGACAAGGTTAACAATTCTGTTTGAGGAAAACTATGATGCGAGAGGCCATTGGATTGATGTGTATCCCCAGAAACTTCTGGAAGGAAAAAGACTGTTCTAATTCAGAGTCCATTTAGTTTAATAAATGGAATTACTATCAGTATTTTAATTGTGTGAATGGCCAACTCTTTCAAAAAATTTGCTCCAGAACAAAGAAACAAACAGTGACAAGTAACAGGGTAACTCTGAGTAAAAGTCTGAGTGCTTAATAAAGAATCAAAAGTGTTAGTGAAAGACAGTTAATCACATTCAATGGCAAAGTAACAAGCCCAAGAATGAAAGGCTCCCTGTTTCATTCTTTACCTGGGATTCTAACAACTGGAGAGTTGACTAGCTCTTGCTTTCTTATATGATTTGTAAAATTAACCACGTATTTGCACTGTGGCTGAGACAGTAAAGAATATACCTGCAATGCAAGAGAGCCAGGATAGATCCCTGGATCAGGAAGATGCCCTGGAACAGAAAATGGCAACCCACTCCGGCATTCTTGCCTGAAAAATTCCATGGACAGAGGAGCCTGGGGTTGTAAATAGTCAGCCGTGACTGAAGGAGGGGCTGCTGCCCAACTCATGAATCATGAATCGCATCATGCAAATGAATGTTGTCCTTCAGATAGTCACCTGGCCTTTCAGATTTAAGAGTTTTTGAAGGCCTTCCCAAAACAAAAAGAAAAACAAACTCCCATTTTTAAACTCCCATATATAAACAAAGAAAGAACCACAACACACAAAGATCGCAAAAAGAAGTAAGACTGGTAAACAAGTCAGCAGAAGAAAGGAAGTTCTAAACCAGAGGACTGGAGTGGGAGACACCCGCTAGAAATAGACCACAGGAATCTATCTATCTGAAGCATCCGTGATGGCAGAAGGAAAGCGTGGAATAAGGCCACAGACCATAAGTGGAGATTTGAACTCTATCTATGGAGCACTTGCCTGGAGAATCCCAGGGATGAGGGAGCCTGCTGGGCTGCCCTCTACGGGGTCACACAGAGTCGGAAACGACTGAAGTGACTTAGCAGCAGCAGCAGCAGCATGGAGCAGTTAGATCCCTCCGCCCTAACTCCCATCTGTCCATGACTACTTCTCTTTACTATAGGAGAAAGAAATATATTTTTAGACGAATCAAATATGAAAACTGAGACATTACGGATTGGATAATAGGAACAGGGGAGGACTAGGAGGAGGTGGTAGGCTAAAAACTAGTGTTGCTGTTGTTCACTCACTCAGTTGTGTCTGACTCTTTGGGACCACATGAACTATAGCCTGCCAGGCTCCTCTGTCCATGGTATTTCCCAGGCAAGAGTATCACAGTGTGTTGCCATTTCCTTCTCCAGGAGATCTGCCTTTACCCCAGGGACCGAACCCGTATCTCCTGCACTGGCAGATAGATTCTTTCCCACTACGCCACCAGGAAAGACATGCTGTAGAGTGTACTCAGTGAAAATGCATACACTGAAGAACGAGACGAAACTTTCAGTCAGGAGCCTTCACCTGGGTAGACCCAGCATGCCACTTTCCAATCTTACATCATCTCTGGACTTCCACCAGATGGGAGAATCTACCCTTCTCTGGAGAAACGTAATAACTAGAAAAATGTCTGATAAGTAGGTTTATAACTCCAAATCTGTCTGACTGCCCATTTTCATAAAATGAATTCTCTCTGCCAATGAAATAAACTACATAGACAGGGTTTATAACTGATCCTTCAAGTTCTCACTTTCAAGTGTGAATGAATAGTCACACTTGAACCAACGGATATTTGGTTTTTATTACCAACAGATATGTGAGTAAAATTTCCTATATGCAGAAGATAAATCATGTATGGTAATCAGGACGGCAGAGGATGGATAGCATCACCGACTCAATGGACATGAGTTTGAGTAAACTCCAGGAGTTGGTGATGGACAGGGAAGCCTGGCACGCTGCAATCCATGGGGTCACAAAGAGTTGCACATGACTAAGAGACTAAACTGAACTGATCTGAATCAGTAGAAAGTAAGGCCACAAGTAGAAAAAAATAAAACAGCACAAAGGAAAGAAAAAAATCTGTATCATGTAACCTCAAGGGTAAGAGCATATTTTCTATGCATGGAGTAGGAACAGGGTATTATTTTAAGGAACATTTAGAAACTATAAAGGAAACTTAAAATATAGCAAAAGTAAAAATTATCAGCACGAGCGGGAAGATGAAATAAAGAAATCTTCCTAAAAGTAAAACACGGAGATAAAGATGAAGAGACGATAATACTAGAGAGTTGCTATGTCAAATCTATCAAGATTTTCAGAACAGATGTAAAAAAATAGCACAAGAAATATTTTTAGAACTGGAAAGCACAACGTTCTCAACTGAAAACTTTCAGAACAATGGACATAAAAACCTCACCATGGCTTTTTAGGGTAAAAAAGAAGATCATAGGGGAAAAAAAAGTTAGAAGCAGAGAATTTAGATTAAGCATGTCACTGGACTTCTTAACAGCAATAACGGAAACAAAATAAGGGAATAACATCTTCAAACTTCTTAAGAAAATTATTTTCTGCTTAGAAGCTTATGTCTTACTAAGCTTTAAACAAAGTGTAAGAATGGAATGGAGACAACTTCAGACATTCATGGTCTTTATGTCCTGTGTACCCTTCTTGGGACTCTACTGGACAATGTGCCTCACCAAAATAGGAGAGAAAAAAGAAAGACAAGATATGAAACAGGAAATGAGAATCCAATGCAGAAAGCAAACGTGGAGAATTCTTCGAACTTCTGCTAGAGTCTGAAGATGAAAGGCATGCTTCTGCAGAGCAAATCTAGATTGAATCAAGGATAGAGACAGTACCTAAAGGGAGGTCCCAGGAAGGAAAAATGGAAATTACAGATTACATGGCCAACTTGACCATATAGGAAAGTGTAGAGGGAGGTGATATACAGAGCAATTGGAAAATATGTGTCAACTCAGCCTTAGGTTCAAAGAAATAGCAAATTTTAAAAAAAGAGTGAGAGAGAGGGAAAATTATTAACTCCAGGAAAAGTAAAAAGCAGTAAAGGAAAGAACAACATTAGTTGACTGAGCAGTGAATAATATTTAATATCATAATAACGAAAGCATTTCATAAAAACATATAGTATAAATATACAAAAAAATAATATGGAAAAAGTGAGAAGCAATAGAGTTAAAATATTTATGTACCAAAATAGGAAGTCAGTAGACAATGCATGAAAAATGCCTAATCAAGAGGAAGCATTCTACATGTATTAATACATTATTTAGAATTATGAAGATAATTTCTTAAAGAATTGATAGCTAAAAATTAAAAGTAGCTGTCTCCTCTAAGTGTAGTGGGATTGAAAAAAAATCCCATAGGGATCTATTTTTTTTTCATTGCAAGCTTTATAGCACTATTTAAATTTTTTAATTATCTTCAATATTTGAAGCTTTCATTATTTCAAAATCTTCCTCTGCAAATGGCAGCATAACCGATAATTCTTTCTTCCAACTGTATTACTATCTTGACGAATAACTTTTTTTTTTTTTTTTGGTTGCTGTGGATCTTTGTTGCAAGCTTTCTCTTGCTGCAGAGAGTGGGGGCTACTCTTCGTTGCAGTGAGGGGGATTCTGATTGCGGTGGCTACTCTGATTGCAGAGCACAGGCTTTAGGCGCACAGGTTTCAGCAGTTGCAGCACGTGGGCTCAGTAGTTGCAGTGTGTGGCTCTGGGATGAGGGCTCAAAAGCTGTGGCACACAGGCTTTGATGCCTCATGGCATGTGGAATCTTCCTGGACTAGGGATTGAACCCGTGTCCCCTGCATTGGCAAGCAAATTCTTATCCACTGCACCACCAGGGAAGTCCACTAATAACTAATTTTTAAATTCCCTTTTCAACTTTTGCCAAGCAAACACTGAAGTCTTGGTTTTCTCACTGGTCACAGAAATTCATTTTGTAAATTCAGAATTTTTTTCTAAATACTTTCTTTTAAATGTTTGGTCAAATGTATTTTCATATCTTTTATCAACTTATTGAAATATTTAAGCTTTTGCTATGTGATCAATATCATATTTGAAATTATCCAGACTTCATTTAAAAAGTTACATGATTAAATTTCAAGTATAAAAAGTTATTTTTAAAAAATTCACCTAGGTGTCTCCTGAGTTTTTTGCAGTTCTTCAGTTTTCATATACTGCCTAAGTTCATATTCACCAATAATGTTCACTGTTCACCAGTAGTATTTTTACAACTAAGTACACAACACAACTCTGTTCAGTTCTAACAGGGCACTAAATTGGCAGTGTCAGCTAAAGCACCAAGGTCAATGGATATCGTATATCAAAATGAGTTATGAAACTAACTTGTAGGAATTCACAGTAGTTTGAAAATCAGTTAGATAAATCAAATATATCTAGGTTCTGAGTTGAACTGCAGCCCACTGAAAAAGATACGTTGAAATTCTAACCACTCTACCTCTGAATAAGACCTTACTTGGGAATGAGTATTGCAGACATAATTAGTTAAGTTGAAGCCATACTGGCTTAGGGGGCCCACTAACAGTCACTAACATAAAGTGACTGGTGCTCTCATGAGAAGGTAGCTAGTGAAGCGAGACAGATCTGCAGGGAGAATGCCCTGTGGAGACAGAAGATCAAAGTGATGTATTTATGAGCCAAGAAATGCAAAAGATTGCCAGCAAACCACCAGAAATCAAGCAGAGGCAAGGAAGGACTTCCCTACAGGTTTCAGAGGGAGCATGACTCTACCAACACTCTGATTTCAGATTTCTAGCATCTCGAATTGTGAGACAATACATTTCTATTGTTTTAAGCTCCCACTTTGTTATACACTGTTACAGCAGCCCTAGGAAACTAATGCAAAGGTTTAAAAGGTTAAGAGAGAGAGTTTAAGAGATTTTTTTTTTTTAAGAAACCTGCTAATGTACCATGAGTTAGCAAGGGTGTGTGTTTTCTCCAAGGATAGAAGAACTTCAAAAAGTCCAAACAGAAGGATTGGTATGTCTTTCTCATCTAAAGTCAAATGTCTGTGACTATCAGCACAAGTAGATGACAAAACAGACAGATCAGAATATATTTAAAAACTAGTGCTTTTGAACTGTGATGTTGGAGAAGACTCTTGAGAGTCCCTTAGACTGCAAGGAGATGAAACCAATCAATCCTAAAGGAAGAGACAACTCATTGTCTCCCACTTCTCCTTCGATGCTGGGAAAGATTGAAGACAAAAGGAGAAGTGGGTGACAGATGAGATAGTTATATAGCATCACTGACTCAGTAGACGTGAATTTGAGCAAACTCTGGGAGATAGTGGCGTGCTGTAGTCCCCGGAGTTGCAGAGTCAGACACAACTTAGCGACCGAACAACAGTTGCACTTTCACTAACATCAGAGGCAAGTATTCCGACTATCTCTTATGAACAATATAAGGATACAAGGGAGAGAGAAGTGATCTAAAGTCCTTCCAAACATAAATACCTAGAAAAGCAATGAAATTTGATTAGAAAGAGACCGTCCAAGAGACCACAAGGAAATCAGAGGATGACAGTAGAGTGCTCGGATAGAGGAAAATGTACTGACTGTGATACAAGGAGGGCAGATAAGCATTTAGAGTGGAACTTCAGAAAGATCTACCAAAATACCCACAAGAGAAACAAGTGGTTTTAAACGTCTGCTAGACCCAGAGAGAGTGAAGTCACCTTACTGTACTAACAATCAAGTAAGAATTTACATGTACACTTCATCCACTTCCTTCCATCTTTTTGACGGTGGTTAGCATGGGGTCACGAAGAGTCGGACACGACTGAGCGACTTCCTTTTCACTTTTCTCTTTCAT
The DNA here is from genome assembly GCA_006410615.1 of Neotragus moschatus. NCBI lineage: Eukaryota > Metazoa > Chordata > Mammalia > Artiodactyla > Bovidae > Neotragus > Neotragus moschatus. Next base: position 73,699 of record SJYA01001293.1, read on the forward strand.
GCATTGGAGAAGGAAATGGCAACCCACTCCAGTGTTCTTGCCTGGAGAATCCCAGGGATGGGGGAGCCTGGTAGGCTGCCGTCTATGGGGTCGCACAGAGTCGGACACGACTGAAGCGACTTAGCAGCAGCAGCAGCAAAAGAAAGGGGAGGGAAAAGCCTATGGCAGTGTCATCTAGGGTTGATGGGTGAAAGAGGGATGGTCAAGAGAAGATTTAGCTTAAATGGATTTCAAGGAGAACTTCTGTCTAGGTTAATCTAATTTGTAGAAGACTCACCTCTTCACTAAAAATAACTAGAGAAGCTGCATAAATTCAAAAAGATATGGGCTTTCCTGGTGATAGAGTAGATAAGAGTCTGCCTGCCAATGCAGGGGACATGAGTTTTGATCCCAAATCCAGGAAGATTCCACATGCTGTGGACAACTAAAGACCGTGTATCACAGGTACTGAGCCCATGCTCCAGAGCCCATGAGTCACAACTAATGAGCTCCTGTGCACAACTACCAAAGCCCACGCACCTAGAGCCTGCACGCCACAACTACTGAGGCTGCAGGCTGCAGCTACTGGACCCGTGTACCTGGAGTCCCTGCTCTGCCCCAGAAGAAGCCACCACAATGAGAAGCCTGTGCACCGCAATGAAGGGCAGCCCCTCCCCCCCATTCACTGCAACTAGAGAAAGCACAACTGCAGCCACACAAACCCAGCACATCCATAAATAAATAAATATTTTTTTAGAGTATGTGTTTGGAGGCATCATGAAGAAAACAGGGCAGCCACTATCTGAAGGGTCAAGATTGTAGAGGAATTTGCAGCATACTGAGGTGACTCCAAAATTCTAACCTGGTTGTTTTTCTCCATAAAATATTTTCTGATAAGGGAAATGACCAAGAAAACTGAAAACAGTAACAGTTTCCCACATTAACCCAGTACTGAGACAAGAACTGGAGCTCAAGTCTACTGAGGCAGGAGATATTCAAATCAAAAATTCCAGAGATGATAATAGCAGCACCTGACATTCTGCACCTCTTTTTTCCCCTAGCAGGGTATGCCAATTCCTTCCTGGTAAACTCATCAGAATTTCTGATGTGAAGGACAACATCCCAAGAGTAAAAGCACAGNCAGGGAGGCCTGGCATGCTGCAATTCATGGGGTCACAAAGAGTCAGACACGACTGAGCGACTGAACTGACTGAACTGAACTGAACAACTATAATATAGCTAAAAGCTAATTTAAAAAAAATATACAATTTTAAATGAATCGATTTAATAAACAATGCACTTCAGTCACAGAAGAAATCACAGTAGAAATTACAAAACACTTGGAATTAAATGAAAATGGAAATACACCATATGAAAACTTGTGAGACGTGGCTAAAGACTTGCTTAGAGGAATAATTTTAGCCTCAAATGCATATTTTAGAAAATGTAGAAAGGCATAAGATCAAATTGTCTTTCACTCAACTCAAAAAGTTAAAAAAAAAAAAAAAAGACTGAGAATCCAAAGAAGTTAGAAAAAAAAGAAATGAAAAAATGAGAGCTCAAATTAATTAAATGGATGAACTGTAATAAAGAAAAATAAACAAGAACAAAGGAAAAGCAAAATAACTACTACCATATACAGAAAGAAATGGGAAATGTGAATATTCACGTATCTACTAAGGAAACAATCCATTTTTAAAACTTCCTGTGAAGAAAGCTCTCAGATCTCACAGAGGACCCAGTGACAGCCAAGAACCAAGTAGATTACTCAAGCAGTGATTCTCCAAGAGCCTAGAGAGGTTTAGAAAATAATTTAATAGCAATACCATGAAATAATACAGAGGTAAAATAAAAACACAGACAAAATTAAAGTTGACTTCTGAACGTGTCATTTTATCAATGTACTTGTGAAGCAATATTTTTTCTTCAGATTCAATACAGGAAAAAAAGTTGCTTTTAAAAATTTTTGTACTTACCTAGTGCATATAAGATGTTTTGTTTTTCTATTTTGAAATTGTGCTTATAGCTAGCAAATGTATGCTGGCTGAACTTTCATTTAAACCTATTTTTTCAGTTGTGAGGCACTTTAAGATACTACAATAGGACATGTGTTTAAGAAGAGGAGAGATGGTCATAAGAGTGCCAGAGACTATGCATAATCGTATATATTTCCAAGAAGGCAGAACAAGGAGAAATTTTCATGTGGAAGTAAATAGGTTACATTTAACAATCCCCATGTGGGTTTGCAATAAGTATTTCCATTTTTACCTAAAGGCTTTCAGCTACCATTTTGTGAAAAGGCAGTATAAATACATGTGGTAATTAAGTCTCAGATTTACCAGCTATTAGGCTGAATTGAAGGAATTCACTCTTTAATTCTTTTATCCTGCCTGGCTCCATTCTCAACAGTGGGCATAAGTTTGCATTAGCAACCACATGTTTCCCACCGGAAGTGCTAGAAGTCTTGCTTATATTAAATACAGGAATTTTTGATTAAATGGAAGACACTAACTCTGACAGGTTGAGAGTTAGTGCCTGGGTAAGTCAGATTCTCCTGCCCTTAAACTTTTAGACTTTGAATACAAATGATATTTTTGGCTAAATCCATGTACCATGTTTCCATAACTGCACTTCTTTTATAAATACTTCCTTTCTGGTTGATATGTTTAAATCTTTTGTGAATTGCAGATCAATAAAACTATAATTGAGCAATAACTTTCATATTTATTTCAGACAGTATGAAATAAATTTACATTGACAGCCTCACTTAAAAATTTTTTTTTTAATTTATAGGATGATATATTATCAGGAGAAGTCTCTTGGATTTTCTTTCAAGTTTATATGCACAATTAATGTGATGAAGCTATATGATAAATATCCAGATCTAAAAAAAAGCAAATCAAAAAGTGGCACCCACATTAAAAATAACACTAACAGTATTTTCAGTACTTTCAGTATGATATGTGATGTTGGTTTGTCATATAGGGCTTTCATGACGTTAAAATATGTTTTCTTTATACACACTTTGTTGAGCAATTTTATCATAAATGGATGTTTAATTTTGTCAAAAGCATTTTCCAAGTCTAATGAGATTATCTTTATTTTTCAGTTAATGTGGTGTATCCCATTGGTTGATTTGCAGATACAGAACCGTCTTTGCTTCCCCAGGATAAACCTCCCTTGATCATGGTGCATGTTCCTTTTCATCTATTGTTTAGTTCCATTTGCTAATATTTTGTATAGGACTTTTGCACCTATGTTAATTAATGATATTGGCCTGTAATTTTTTGTTGTTGTTGTTGTTGTTGTTTCTTTGTCTGCATTTGCTATCAGGATGATGCTGGCCTTATAAAATGAGATTGAAAGCATTCTTTCCTCTTCAATTTTTTGGAATAGTTTGAGAAGAATAAACACTAACTCTTCTTTAAGTATTTTATAAACTTCCCCAAAACTAGTCTGGTGAAAGAACACAAGAAATAGTCATCATGAACACTATATTTTCTTCAGCAAAAAAAAAAATTGCAATAAAGTAGGCAAAGAAATGCCTTCAAAACTACCTATTGAAAATAATTGTTTATTATTCTGTTTTAACTGAAAATTCAATGTCCTTTAGGAATTAAAAAATTGAGGGCCAAATTGCCCTCTGCATTGTTCCAGAAAGAGATGCAGAAAACTTAAAGACCTTCCAGAAAGTCAGTGGTTGCAATTCAGTTTTTTAAAAACCTGTTTTTTGGTTGTTGTTGTTGTTGTTTAATTTGCTTAACTTTTATCAACCTGTTAGGTAGTTTGAATAGGAAAAAGGAGTTCAGAATGGCGGTGGCTAAAAGACAAGAAAGGGAAAAGCCCGCAAAATTAGAACAAAGGAAGGTCAGAGGACAGGAGTGAGGACCTCAGGTAGAACAGCACCCTTGGCTAGCGCAATTTACATAGGGCAGGCCCAAGGGGAGGAGAAAAGACATAAAAAGAGGAGCCAAAGGGCCAGGAGTAGGGGGTTCTCTCTCTCTCTCTTCTCTTCATGTCTTTTGGGTCATCGTGCCCTCACGCCTCAAAGATGTATTTTCCTTTATTTTCTAAATAAAACTGAGCTGTAACACGGAGCTGTAACACTGGTCCATCTGAGAGCTGGTCCATCGCTTCAAATTTTTGTTGTGACGAGACAGAACTGAGGAAATTACACACTCCCTTAACAAGCCTATGACTGACTTCACTGACATGAGAAGTGTTTGTGTGTGTGTGTGTGTATCTGCACATGTGATATAGATATTTACAAATTATTTGCACCATTTGCATTTCTACTTTCTCTTACAAGCTTATAGGATAATCAGGTATTAATTTTGGTTATCTCTCTATATATTCTGAAAACAGCATTTCTGTTTCCTCATAATAGGTGTACAATTAAAACTCTATCTAAACAATCCAAATTATGAAGGAATTACAGTTAACATTGTATTCCTAAACCAAAAATATATTAAAAGTTTAACCTACATTAGGTTTTTCCTCATAGAGCAGTTTTACATTATATTATTCATCCTAGAAAGTAGCTTTACTCTGAGTTCCTGTTCTCTGACAGCTGTGTTTACCCAAAGGATGTCCTTGCCAAATTATTTGTTGCCTTTTACTTTTTTTTTCCTTTGTTTAAATTTTTATTTTTTAGTTTGTTTTGCTTTACAATACTGTATTCATTTTGCTATACATTGCTTTCTTCTTACACCCCATGTTCTGAATTAATCTATTCATTCCTTTACTTCCCCTTACAGCCTCTGTTTCACTCACTTTTCTACGCCTTTGTTTTTTGCCATCCTGGTTGGATTTCAAGGATTTTAAAACAAACAAAAACTACAGTTTAACTCTATGTCACTGTATCCTTTATTTTAGCAAAATCATGTTTACCGAATGCGAAGAAAGAGAGATTGGGACTTTTAAAATCCTCTTTATGCCTATGTTATTATGTCAGCATCCTAGCTCTTTTCCACATTACGTGTAGCCTTTTGCCAAAATGCCTTTTTGAGCCCTTCTTTCTATCATGTCATGTTTTTTGTGGGCAAATCTATACTAGCTGACTTTTCACACCCTTCCACGTCTAAATGTCTCTCCCGTATCATAATACATGAGACAACTCTCCTCCACCCAACCAGTCCAGCAGTGTTGCTCCCCCACTGTCCACTGTATGGTTTTCACTTTGGGCAAGGATATCTTGCTGTTCGTAAACTTGGCAGAAGCATCCCTGCCTCTGGAAGATTGTTTGTGCTATCGTTCTCCTCTGGAATTTTTTTATAGTTCAAGAGCTGTCTTCCCTTTGAAAATCTCCCTCACTGCCTTAACACGCATTTTCTTGAGTTTTCTCTTGTTTACATTGTCTTTATCACCAATCATTTCAAGAGCATTTCATATCACCTTAATTAAATTGTAAACTATTAATTTAGAAAAAAAGAAAGAAAAATTACAAAGTGCTCATGAAAATACTGGTTAAATGGAAAATCTGATTTTTACTGGTTAAAATATAAATTACTATGATCTTTCTTGGGGCTCCAAAATCACTGCAGATGGTGATTGCAGCCATGAAATTAATAGATGCTTACTCCTTGGGAGAAAAGCTATGACCAACCTAGATAGCATATTGAAAAGCAGAGACATTACTTTGCCAATAAAGGTCTGTCTACTCAAGGCTATGGTTTTTCCTGTGGTCATGTATGGATGTGAGAGTTGGACTGTGAAGAAAGCTGAGTGCCAAAGAGTTGATGCTTTTGAACTGTGATGTTGGAGAAGACTCTTGAGAGTCCCTTGGACTGCAAGGAGATCCAATCAGTCCATTCTGAAGGAGATCGGCCCTGGGATTTCTTTGGAAGGAATGATGCTAAAGCTGAAACTCCAGTACTTTGGCCACCTCATACAAAGAGCTGACTCATTGAAAAAGACCCTGATGCTGGGAGGGACTGGGGGCAGGAGGAGAAGGAGACGACAGAGGATGAGATGGCTGGATGGCATCACCAACTCGATGGACGTGAGTCTGAGTGAACTCCGAGAGTTGGTGATAGACAGGGAGACCTGGCGTGCTGTGATTCATGGGGTTGCAAAGAGTCGGACACGACTAAGCAATTGAACTGACCTGAACTGAACTGATGATCTTAAATGAAAATAACTTGTGGTCACTATTAAAGCTTAACAGTTATCCTTTGACCCAGCAATCACACTTCTGGGAATCACTGTTTTAAAGAAATAATGTTCTTATATAAAAAGATGTATGTATAAGAGTGTTCACTCACTGTTGCTCTGGTTTCTGTGATAAAGTCCATAAACATCCTCAATGTCTCGGTAGGGATTTGTTAAACGAATTATTTTTTTGAAATCTTACTTATTTTTAAATGAATTCTTGAGTAAATGAAATGAACTGTAGTACATTCATGCTAAATTATGTATAGTTAGTTCGGTCAAAGTATTTTGACCTTAGAAAATACAGTGCATTGCTAAGAAAGAAAAGCAAGCTATAGAGCTACATTAAAAAAAAAAAAAAAAAAGCTGCATTTTGATAATATTTAAAGCATAAAAGGTAGAAAGACATTCACTGGATTAACACTGATTACTTGGTCAGGAAGGTAGAAAATTGAAAGGAGAGAGACAGGGAAAACAGGAAAAAAAAAAAAGCAAAGTGGAAAAACGTAAGTGATGGTCACTTAATTCTGCTCACTGATGCTGGGTTCTCCTCCCTTGTGTACACATGAAGCTCTGAACTTCCTGGTTTTTCTAGGCTGTGAAAGTCCATGTGACTAATTCTGGCCAATCAATTGAGAGCAGAAGTAAGGTGTGGCATTTTGAGCCAGAGCACTTAACTGATAATTAGAAACCTTGAGTTTCCATCCCCTACTGCTATAATTGTGAAGATTCAGTCAATGCAGACCCTCTATTCCTTGGTTCCTGAGTGACCACAGAAGTACAGAAATCAGGGACTTCCACTGACTCCGTTTGCACAGGAGGCATGTGTATAACTTTTCTTGCATTGAACTGTTAAAATTTGAGGTTGTCTGTTACCGCAGCATAACTTAACCTATCCTGATATATATAATAAAAAGATATTACTTTTTAATATTTAGTTTTATTTCATGCAAGCTATTATATAAAATTCTCATAGCACCGAAAAGCTACATAACAGAAATCTTACTTCATCCTTACTGAAACCAGGTCCATTCCCCAGAAGCAACTTATTTCACACTTATAGCAAATGTTATGGTAGTCCACTCTGAAACACTAGATCTTTTGCTTCTACTGCTATTTCTGGATTTACCAGTTTTAAACACTGTTATGGTAAGTCAAGATGCTACATTTTTATACCACAATCACCACTCACAAATATCATCAAAAATAATAAAGTATTTTAAGCTCTCCTGAGATAATTATATCACATTTTTGGTCAAAATAATAATTAATGTTTATATTATTATAACTATGCAAAGAATCACTGACTGGAATAAACTTTGCTGCTAGACTTCCTGTGGCCATCATCCTGAAAATTCCTTATCTCTTAATTTTCTGCATTCCATACTTCTATCTATGATATGCTTCAGTGAAAAATCATGTAGGACAGACTATTTTTCAAGACCTTGAATAACCTAGTACTATAATTTCTAGGAAGGATATCTTTTTCCCTCATAATTTTTAAAGCATTTCTGCATTTTTCTCCAGCTCAGTTTCTTTGAACAATCTATAGCATTCTTAGGCCTAGATTAAAAATATGACATGTCATAAACCTAGATTTTTCCAGAATCTTCTATTTTCTAATAAATCTTGATGTGGGTCTTTTTTTTTTACTACTCTGTACATTGATAGGCCCCTTAATCTGGAGATTTATGTCCTTGTATTGGTTATTTGAGATTGTTCCAATTTTCCTGTTCTCAATTTATAATTTCTCTTGAGTGAATGTTGCTCTTTAAAGATTTCACAAAAGTTAAGACTGAGTTTCAATTTTTCTTTATTCTTTGTCTATATCTCTCTGTGTTATTCTGCTTTATTGGACATTTCTCAAACCTCGTCTTCTGCTTAATTTTAATTTGAGGTGTTGTATTTTTCATACCATGACTTTTCTGGTTCTCAGTATTACTCTTTCCAGTATCCAGTTCTAATACTAGGGATGCAGTGAACTTTATCTCTCTGAGAATATTAACTCTATTCATGTTAAGTTAAAGTCTGTTTCTTTAATGTATTTATTTCTTTTTTTTTTTTATTTATCATAACCTCTGTTTAATGAAGGAGGTTTTTACTGAATAGTTCCTGGTGATCTTTGGATATCAGTTCATGTTTAAGGTGAGGCCACAAACAAGAATGATTGGATGTTCTCCATGTACGTAGAGGTGAAGAGCAGAGAGTACTAGGCGTAAGGAGGAAAAGAGCTGTCAGTTAATGGTTTTCTCTAGAGTGACTAGGCAACAAGATGGATTTCTCACTTCGATTTCTCCAAATATCAGAATGCCCAGATCCTTTCAGTTTCTCCAAAAAGGGATGCTCCCATCTCCTGCCTGGGAAGTGGATGCCTGAGAACCAGCATCCTGGGAGCTGAGGATCACGTGACTCACCATCCATGTAAAGACTTCACTTGATTCCCTTTTTCAGCCTAGTGGTTCACTCCTGCTCCCTATCTCCCTAAATCAAGAACTAATCTGGTGTAATGTTCCCACAGAAATAAATCCCCAGCCCTTGCACCAGTGGAGAAGTATTCACCAGTATTCCAGGAAGGAACAAAGACCTGGGAGTTTGCTTTGTACACAAAATCCCAATTCACTCCCCCAGTTTTAGCCCCATGATTTTTGAAGCACTTGGGGCCTCCATCTCAGGATGGAGATGGGGTCTGCAGGAAAAAATCACCTTCCTTTTTTTTTTTTTTTTTTTAATTAATTTTTATTTTTTTAGTTTGTTTTGCTTTACAATACTGTATTCATCACCTTCCTTTCCTATGCAGTTCCTTCTGTAGACACTCTCAGCTGCATCTTTCTTTTAAATCAGTTACAAATCCTCTAACATCTAGCTTCCAAAACTTGTAGTCATCTCTCACCTGCTGTTCCCTCCTTGCTCTGCCTCTTCATCCTTTTCGTTTATTCAATCTTTCTCTTTATTCTGTTTTATCTGTGCCATTAGCTTAGCTGCATTTTGAAAGAGAGCAGATACAAACACTTGTCTCTCTTCTGCTATGTCTACCCTGCAGACAAACACAAATTTTCAAATAAAACAATATAAAAAGCAAATTGCAACTTCTTTGGGGGCAGTTGACCCACAGCACCTATTATAGGAAGGAGAAGACAGAAGTTAGTAAGAACTTCATTTATTTTGAGACGAGCTTACGGGTTAAATATTCACGAACAATGTACTGGTATTTCAAAAACTAGAACAAAGGATTTCTTCCTTGTTCTGATAGAGCCTCTTTCTGGAGGCTTTTACAGTAAATTTAACCAGATCCTTCTCTCCCACTCATTTTTCTATTTGTTTTCACTTAGGATAAAAAAAGAACATCTTGTTTAGTCTTTTCTTCTGCAGACATGTGTGCGGGTGGGAAATGGAAAGGGGTTTTTGTTACCATTATTCACGTGGGTAGAAGTGGCCTGGGATGGGGACCCATGCACGTGTCCAGCCAAACCACAGCCTACGTACCACAGAGCGCAGTGCTGACTTTTTTCTGCGTATCCGATACCAGATAAATGTAGGATACATTAAAGATGTTCAAGTTGGATGGTTCTAAAAGACAACGGAGGAAGGAGAAGGGCACATTTTTCAATGATTTGTTTTTGCCTCCAAATTCACCACAATCTTGGCTTCTTTAGAACCTGACGCTAAGGCACTCCACAGCTGGAGGAATTGGCTTTCAGCTTGCCCAGTGAATTGTACTTTTCTCTACTCGTGGCCCTTAGATTTAGATATCAGAGATGCCTGAACCCTTCATCTAAATAAACAGACCCAGTTCTGGCTGGAGGAACATATCTGAGTGATGTCTGTCTAAGAAATAAATCCCTCTCCACATGCCAATTTCACCATGAATTCCCACATATGGAACTTTCTTCTTAGAGATGGGGTTTAGCTTATTACAAGATATGGAATCTGTATTATATAATTTCTCATTTATGAGTCAGTAAACAAAGATCTTTTCAAGAAAATTTATACCAGAATTTAATCAAAGGAACATTTTTGGACTTATAATTAAAATTCCAAAAAGAACCACAAATTCTACTGTTTCTGCCTCAGCTCTAATCCCACTTCACCCTTTCATAAAAACATCACTATTAAGCAGTTAGCAGGTAAGAGAAAGGAAAGGAGAGAAAAAAGATTCAAATTTCTATGCTCATAATGCAATCATATTAAAGGACATGGGAAAAATGAATAGGCTATCTGCAATTATGTATTTTAACTAGATTTTATAAAGATCATATTTGAGGAGAAAAGGGGGATTTTTCCATTAATTTTTTTAATGCCAGTGCATTAGAGGAAATAGAAGCATCTGGCATTTATTTACTATCAACTTTGTGCCAGGAACTTGGTTGTTCCTTTTTATAGATTCTCTCATTTAATATTCACAGCAACCCAGTAGAATAGGTGTTATTGTGTCTGTTTTACAGATGACAAAACCGAGGCCTGGTTTCTAGGGTTACTCAGTTAACATGTAATCTACCCAAGGTTTGAATCTAAGTGTTTCTGAGTCTGAATTATGTGGGAAACAGCACTGTATGTGGTAAAAAGCACAGATCCTAGATCAAGATTGCCTGTGTTTGAATCCTAACTCTACCTTTTCTAAGTGGCCGTAAGTAACTTGTTTCGATTCTCTGTTCTTTAATTTTCTCATCAATAAAATAGAGAAGATCAAATTAATAACCTTACAGGAACATTGTAGAAATTAACAAAGTGACACCTTCAAAGTCCTTCAGAGCAGTGCTTTACAAATAGTAACCCTTCACTAAAAGTAAACTATCATTGTTAAATTATCTATTTTCATGAAAATATTTCCCTTACTTGTTATTTCTAACATAAAGAAGAAATTTCATAAATAGACCCAATAAGAGGCATTTTCACCTCCTAAATTTTCACTTCATACAAAACAGAAGCTGAATTTGCCTGGGCATTCAACCAAATTGGAAGTTACAAATAAGCTTAGTCATCTGTTCATTTATACATCCCAAAGGATTTCCAATATCTCTTTCCTAAAATTTCAAGTATTTTTATTGGCTCTTGACACACATATTTTGATATTTTAAAACTTAAGGTAAAAGAGCTAGTTAGGAAGTAGAGTTGGCTGACATTATGGGTAGTAAGTACTTTTCGTAACCATATTAAGAAGAAAAAAAGGCTAAAGTCTCCAGTATTCTCTTAGACTTGAGAAGAACCAGAGTAGACAAAATAGGACAGTGAAGGTAAGTTCATGTTCTTAATGACTTCTTAGTTTAATGATTAACAGATTCGAAGTGTTTCCACCAACGTATTTCAAGAGTTTTCATATTCCTAACATCACTGTTCTCTGCTTCTAGTGAGGTCAGGCTCATTGTTTTGAGGAGGGGAAAATTGGTGAACTTAATATTTGAAAATTTTGTATCGGGTTAAAGCCCATCAGAGATTTTAAAGAAAATATATCTTATGAATTCTGCTTTTCTCTCTGGTTGCTGAATTTCTTGGAATTGACTAAATTGACTAAGCATTTACAGTCTTTAGGCTATTTTTCCACCTTGTAGAATGAAACTATTCATGAAGCTCTGGGAGACCCATAAAAATTCAGCATATGCCATTTTAATGCATCCTCCAGGTTAATTAGTGCATAGTCAATGGAATAGTATAATAGGTGACAGGTAAACAGGGGGAAAGGAAAGAGAACAAAGCAGAAGTTTTTAGAGAATGTGTGCCACAAAAATGTGCTTACATATCCATATATTTGTCTTATAGTAAAAGTGAAAGTCGCTCAGTTGTGTTCAACTCTTTGCGACCTCAGGGACTATAGAGTCCATGGAATTCTCCAGGCCAGAATACTGGAGTGGGTAGCCTTTCCCTTCTCCAGGGGATCTTCCCAACCCAGGGATCAAACCCAGATCTCCCACATTGCAGGCAGATTCTTTACCAGCTGAGCCACAAGGGAAGCCCAAGAATACTGGACTGGAAGTAAACAAGATGTGCTCTTATAGAACATCACATCAGCTGTCTCCCGTTTAAGTGGTTTACGGCTGCTGCTAAGTTGCGTCAGTCATGTTCGACTCTGTGCGACCCCATAGATGGCAGCCCACCAGGTTCCCCCGTCCCTGGGATTCTCCAGGCAAGAACATTGGAGTGGATTGCCACTTCCTTCTCCAATGCATGAAGGTGAAAAGAGAAAGGGAAGTCGCTCAGTCGTGTCTGACTCTTAGCGACCCCACGGACTGCAGCCCACCAGGCTCCTCCGTCCATGGGATTTTCCAGGCAAGAGTACTGGAGTGGGGTGCCAGTGGTTTAGGTTTAAGGAAAACAAGACAAAACAAAAATGCTTCTCAGTTGTCCTTTCACTTTTATAAATATAATTTTTGAACTCGAAAAGAAATATGAATGTTCACCATTGTACACACACTTCTTGCAGTTGTTGTGTCGCTCAGTCATGTCCAACTCTTTGTGACCCTGTGGACTGTAGCCTCCCAGGCTCCTCTGTCCATGGACTTTTCCAGGCAAGAATACTGGAGTAGGTTGCCATTTCCTTCTCCAGTATACACACTTACTCATATAGTATGTGTGTGTGTCTAGAAATTGATGCCACAACTAGATAAGATAAACATAGTCCCAGATGGGGAGCTGTTTGATGAAAGAAGTTGTTAAAGAAGAAAAAAGAGTTTAGATAAAAATGCAAAAGAATCAGAAAGAATCAGGGATGGCAAATTCTCAAAAACTGGTCTTTGAATCTCTCTGCCTTTGATACACACTAATTTTTTCCCATATACAGAACAGCCCATGAAATCTGCCCAAGATTTTTTATTACACAATGAATCTGGCTATACCTTTAAACCACAGTATAAGGGAACTCTGCTTAAATATTTTTAGATCCAAAGGTAATACCATCAATGTTTACACAAGTCCTCTTTTTTTAAGTGGCACAAACTGGGGGACACAAGGAAGTTCCAATATCTGCCTGTCTCCTCGTATGATTAGCAGAAATAAACATAGTTATTTACTGCACATGATTCATTAATCTCTATATTTCATTTACATTAACATCAATCGTAGCAATTGGCCAGAGACTAGTTTAATATCCATTTGAAGATAAAGCAATTATGCTTCATTTACTTTTCTTTTCCACCTAAACTAATTAAAGTTGTGTCCGTTTCTATATGTCATAAAAATATTTTTCTTGGGCATTTAGCCACCAGTTTCTATAGGGGGCTGAATTTCAGATGTGATGTGTTTTTCAAGGAGTTCAATCAAACAATCCTGGATTGAATTCAAGAGTGAAAATGAAGAACAACAGTATAATTCTAAAACAGGTCTTGATTTTTGTATAATCAAATATCAACATATTTGATTTTATTCTATATTTTCTCAACCAGATTTGGTTGAAAAGGTCTGCCTTGCCTCTAAATTGACACATCTAGCCTCCCAGATTTTTTGCAAATATTTATTTTACTTTGCTTTTTTTCGTTGCTGCTGCTGCTGCTGCTAAGTCACTTCAGCATGTCCAACTCTGTGTGACCCTATAGATGGCAGCCCACCAGGCTCCCCTGTCCCTGGGATTCTCCAGACAAGAACACTGGAGTGGGTTGCCATTTCCTTCTCCAATGCATGAAAGTGAAAAGTGAAAGTGAAGTCACTCAGTCGTGTCCTACCCTTAGCGACTCCAAGGACTGCAGCCTACCAGGCTCCTCTGTCCATGGGATTTTCCAGGCAAGAGTACTGGAGTGGGTTGCCATTGCCTTCTCCATTTTAGTTGTTAGTCTATGCGAAATTTATATCTGTGTGTGCTGCAAGATAATGGCTCAGTTTTCTTTGCTCTCATGTGAGTAGCCAGTCTTGCAATGGCATTATTTAGTAACTAAGTAGTCATTTTCCATTGACCTGAAATACCAACCTTAACATATATTAACTTCCTCTACATAATGGGAAATATTTCTGCTGTATCTACTTTATACCTTCTATTTATTTTCTTTCTTTTATTAATATTTTGTTGATTTGATCAGAGATTTTTTAACATATTAGTTACATCTAAGGAAAAATATTTAAGTAAATATTTAAGTTTAAAGAAACTTTATTTATATTTCCTCTCCATATCAGATATAAACATTGGTTGATATGGTTTAACTAATGTATTCTTCAGTGAATCAACACATCAAAAAGTCAATAACTAAACTCACTTTTACAAAGCAATGCCAATCATAACATTAGTTTCAAATATATAGGATACCCAAGCTTGAGATCTGGCAATAACTTAAATGCAAAAGTACTTAAGGTAGATGTTTGTCTCTGAGCTTTCAACCCTGGACTCTACTCAGTGATTCTATTGTAGATTCTATTCTATGCTCTGATTCCTAAAAATTGAGATTCTAATATACCATAAATACTAATGCTATGGAGATCAAACTAGTCAATCCTAAAGGAAATCAACCCTTAGTATAGTATTCATTGGGAAGACTGATGCAGAAGCTGAAGCTCCAATACTTTGGTTACCTGATAAGAAGAGCCGACTCATTGGAAAAGACCCTGATGCTGGGAAAGACTGAGGGCAAAGGGAGAAGGGGAACAGAGGATGAGATTTTTAGATAGCATCATTGACTCAATGTACATGAGTGTGAGCAAAGGACAGGGAAGTCTAATGAGCTGAAGTCCATGGAGTCGCAAAGAGTTATATACGACTTAGCGACTGAACAGCAACAATTAATGCTCTGACAATAATTCTGACCCAGGTAAATGACCTTCGCAAGCAATCTGCTGTCATAAACTGAGAGCATACAGGAAAGACGGTCAGGAAAAGAAAAGCTACTGAGAAGGAAGCATTGTTCTAATAGATATCTGACAAATACCACTGGGGCCAATCCATAAACCCATCCCATATTAAACTGGTAAATCACTTCCTTAGGCATCATATTTCCTAGAACAGTGGCCCTGAAAAACCCCAGGCTTTCAGAAAGATCCCCATGCTCTCCTCTAGCAATATATTCCAGACACAAGTGAGCAACAAGTTCTAGAATTACACTCTGCCTGGGAGAGCTGGAAAGACCCCAGATAAGCCTGTTGAGTCCAATTTCTTCATTCATGTAGTTAGAAACTGTCACCACACAATTAAATGCTAATTGGTTTGATCTAAAGGAATATGTTTGAAATGGTTATAGACACACATAAACAAACTTTAATAATATTGTCTCTATTTCATAATTTAGGCATGCAGTGGTTCTACAGGGGAAATTTTCCAGCCTGATGCCCAAATTAAATTCTTCAACACAAAGCTCTTATATCCGGCTTGTCAGAACAATCAGAGGTACACCACGTATAAATTAGACAGAATTCCACAGTTCATTCACTTCTTCCTTCATAGAATAGAATTTTTAAAACTGTGATAATGATATTGATGTGCGTATACACACAGACGTACACACGTATATTCGTGTGTTAGCATCCCACCGTGTTCCGAAGTGGAACGATGGCATTACACAAAGTTATAGAAAATAAAGCCAGAGAGTATAAATTGGAAATAAATGAGAAAAAAAATTAAACTTAGGCATAAAGCAAATGCAAAACTTCAGATATCTTTATATTTGAATGTAAATATTCAAATGCATTTTGAATATATTCCAAAATATATTTGAATTCATATGCACTTGGTACCAATGTACAACAAAGATGCACTAAGCTTTCTCAAGAACACTGCTACTTCATATCTATAGCACTTTTAGGTAGATTATATCATTAACGGCCTTGCGCCTACAGTGCAGCTGACGTAATACACTACGCAAATGTAGATTCTAACAGCAGGACATCATGGGACAAAAAACTGTAAGCCTCATAAAATAGAATGCATGCCATGAACAGCCCCCAGATTTTTCTTAAAGGGTACTATGCAAGCATAATGTTTTAGGAATCAGAGGGAATATACGTACAAATAATGACTTACTGAATGTTTGCTATATTCTAAGCACTTTTTTCTAATTAATGTGTTACTGATGAATATCTAACCCACTTATCAACGGGCTTATTTGGACTATGGGAAAACTAAAGACTGGCAACATGAAAGAACTCAGACAAGGTTGGAAAGACTTGACATTAGAGGTCAGCACTCCTTCCACTGCTGTGTCAATCTATAGATCAAGTTAGTAGTTTGTTTTACTTTTTTTTTTTTTAATTTTTATTTTTTAGTTTGTTTTGCTTTACAATACTGTACTCATTTTGCCATACATTGACATAAATCAGCCATAAGTGGGACTCATTGTTCTCATTGTTCATGTTCTCCATGAACTCCTAGCAATTCAAAGCATAAATTTTAAAAAGGGAAGTGGGTTGTACATTATTAAATATAAAGTGAAAGTATTAATCGCTCAGTCATGTCTGACTCTTTGAACCCTATGAAGTATATCCCTCCAGGCTCCTATGTCCACAGGATTCTCCAGGCAGGAATACTGGAGTGGGTTGCCATATCCTCCTCCAGGGAATCTTCCTGACCCAGGGATCAAACCCAGATCTCTTGCACTGCAGACAGATTTTTTTACCATCAGAGCCATCAGGGAAACCCATAATTGTTTCTATTATCTGTATACAATGAATTGTCTATTCTAAGCTTATTTTATACTTGGGTTTATCTTCTAATCCAATTGTTTAAGTATGTTTAGTAAACATTTTACTTAAAAGGATATGAAATGAATGTCTATAATAGCAATGTGTATAATAACAATGATAATAACTATAATTTAGAGTTCTTTCCAACTCTGACATTCTATAATAACATATCCTTGAAAACTGTATAACAGTTTAAATAAATCTCAGCATTACTGTTAGATATATTTTGTATATTTCATACAGATTTCAGGTTTTCAGATCAAAAAATAATTAAAGTGAGGATTTTTCTGGAGTGCATTCAAGTCTGTTGTTTGCCTGACAACAAAAAAGAATAAGAATTTCCAAAATGAAGTCTTTGTAACTGGCATCAGAATAACTCCAAAACTATAACACACACTTTCTTTACCTCTGTGACCAAAGCCATCCAACATATAATAAAAAAGCAACCATTTAATTATTATTATTGGCAAAATAACTAAAATGAACTTAAGGAATGTTTAGATTTTGTTGATAGGTTTTTTAAAATCCGTGAATAAAAAATTTAAAGTAATCAAATGAGTCAAGGATGTAAATAAATATATTGAGGTTGATAAAAGTAAATATCATGTCAAAAATATAGTACAGAATTTTCTGAAAAAAAAAAAAAGAATTCCTTTGCAAACTAAAACGGCAAAACTCTTGGGGGTAAAACAAGGAAAAGGTATGTTATTTAAAAATCTGTCTTTTATAATGAAAAGAAGTTGTGAAATCAATTAATTCCACCCTCCACTAACTATAAAATAGATAATTGCTCTTCTGCTCAAAATTAAATTGGAAGTTTTTAGTCCTGAATTTGAGCTACTGTCTCTCACATTCTAAATCTAAGTCCTCAAATCTCACTCAACGTTGAAAAATCATAAAAGTTAGGATAAAATATTTCCCTTTGACAAGTACATATAAACACCCATCCTTCACCAAAACAAGAAAACTACATTTGAAAATGAAGCATGACACATAGAAGTCTTACTCATGGAACCTTCTGTAAAACTCCACCTGCTGGTGGATGTGGCTGTGTAGACAGAGTTACCGGTGAACACTGACTCAGTGTGAGTTAGGCACTTAGAAAAGTCATCAAGGAGCAGCACTGAAAGGAATTAGAGGTTATCTTAGACTAAACCCTTCATGGTAGAGTTGAGGACACTGGAGCCGGAGGGTTTAAGTGACTCATCCCAGGTTACACAATCACCAAGTGCAGAGTTTGAACTTGAACCCATATATCTCATCTTCAGGCCTGGTCTGCTTTCCACTGACCTTCTGAGCATTCTGTTTCAGAGAAAACAGCTCCAGACCACAAATCACAAATGCTTGCTGACATTACTTTGGTCATCAGGGGTGAAGAATATGATTCTATACTATAGAGAAAAGGTAAAACACAGCCACACTCACAGTCACGTTCAACACGTTGGCTTCCACTGCTGCTGTAAGAAAGTGCCACAAGCTGCGTGGCATAAACCACACATTTATTGTCATATAGTTCTGTAGGTTAGAAGTCCAAGACAGGGCTCACTGAGCTAAACACAAAGTGTCAGCAGGGCTGCACAACATTCTGGAGTTTCTAGGGGAGAATCTGTCTCCATGCTTTTTCCAGCCCTTAAGAGTATGTCTCCAAGTCTTGGCTCATGGTCCCCTTCTCCGTTTTCAATGCCTATAGTATTACATCTCTCTGGCTATTCTTCCTTAATCATATTTCCCTCTTATTTTGGCCATAGTATGGAATGATTCTCTGTGTTTGATTCTTGTGATTAGATCGGTCCCATCTGAAAAATCCAGAATAATCACTCCTGGAGAAAGAGGAAAACCAGTTCGCCTCCAGGGAGAATTTAAATTTTAAATCAGAATTCTTGAGGCTCTAGTGTCTTTCAGATGCCACATTTAAAACTGACTGAGGGTCCTTTCATCTTCAATCCAAAAGCCTGTACTCCTGGACCACCACGTTTCCCCGTCTTCTCTTTACTCTCTAGAATTTGCAGAAACCATGAAATTGTATCCAGTTGAAATTAAACAAAAGCAATAGATTCCAAGAATGTAGAATCTCAAGGGGAATTCACAGATGGTGAAATGCGATTCTCTTTCCTGTCCTCAATTTTTCAGATAAACAAACTGTGACCAGAAGGTTAAAGTTCTTTCTAGAGGCCATTCTGTGAGTGAGAGGGCCAGAACTTGAACGCAGGTATAGGACAGGGTTCTTTGTAAATCATGATGCTTTTATGGGTCAACCCTCCAAGCGTTCACATTTTAGCATGCCTTTATCTTTGTTTCAGTAAAGGTTCCTTTGGCTACAAGAAGCAGTAATTGCTGAAACTAAGTCAAGTTAAAAGAATGAGGGGCTCTCACAGATTTGGGGCATAGCAGATATTTCCCAGCACCACGGGAACCTGAGAGTAAGGACCTAAAAGCCTTCATGCCCGCTGTGAGGCTAATGGTCCCTCCTTCTGATCGCCTCTAATGAATCCCTACATCTGCTTCCTTTACTTACTCAAACTCTAGTCAAGCACATGGTACAAGGTCATGCCCTCCAATCTTTTCAGCGTCAACTGTCGAGGAGATGGGCTTCCCTGTGTGTCCTTCATTTCTCAGTTTTACAAAATGAAATCCGATCAGAGAAGATCAGCTATACTTGGGCACAGCTTGTTTCTCTAGGAATACAAAGGACTCAAGTGTTCACTTTTGGTTCAGTGGCCTCATCTGGCTCGGTGGGTAGTGGATTAAGATACAAAGGGGAGATGGATACGACAGCAATGTCGAATTACAGTTCCACAACTTTTACTTGACGCATTTTTCCCTTTTAGATGTAGAGACCACATCTGCTTTAAAGGTTAGTTTCTGAACTTGCCCAAATTTACATTTGTATGTCGAAAGACCGGAGTAGGCTCAACTCACTGCAGCTTAGTAAAATCAACGTGCAAGTCAGAGACTAGGAACTAGTGAATTACCTGGCCCTCATATTGGGAGACCTGAGGATGCTCTGAGAAGGTGCAACATTTAGTACTCCTTCAAACCACAAATACATAAATCCCTTTGAACCTTTGCTTAGGCAGGTAAAAGTAATTGGATTTTTCTGCTAATAAAAATTGTATGTTCCCTGCTCACATTCAAAATAAGGAATTTATTACATGCATTAACTTCATGTGCTTCTGAGCTAGTCAGCAGCTTGGGAGGCATTTGAAAGGTTTTAAGTTTAGATAATAAAACAAACCATTCATCTTGGAGAACAGCCTCATGCCATATCTTATTCAGTTTCAGAGTGACAACTGACTATGCCTAACAACTTTGGAAGGGGGAAGTTTCTTGTCTCTTGGTGGAGTGGCTTGGAATTATTCCATGAAGTTTGCACATAGTTTTAACAGAGATGGAGAAGCATAGATGAAAAGTGTTTAGATTGCTACTTAGAGGCACTGTCTCTATTTGCTGGATCAAGACAACTGATATTTCATCAATTACGTAAGTAGCGGTGGAAATCTGAGTTAACTGGTAGCGTGTTTCTAATGTATTTTAGTGACTTTTCTTAATGCTTCTTAATCTGGCTCTTGTTCAGATTGATAATAACTTGAGCTTCTGAAATCTCTGAGTTTCCTGACTACAATCAGACCCAAATACCTTCTTAAGTGTTATTTGACAAAAAAAACACAAATACAAAAAATGTTTTTCAGCAAGGTACTTGTCTCTGAAAAGGAGGGTTGATGTTCCAATTCATGGGTGTCATTAATTTTAAAAAGATAAAGCAAATACTTTCGCCCCCACGAACACAGAAACAAATGTCTTGAGCTGGTTTTCACCTTGCACAAATCAATAAAGAATCCCTTAGGGACTCCAGACAGCAGTCTTAAGTTCTCAGCCTCATAAAACAACTATTTTAATTAAAGACAGAGATTCCTCACCGACTTCAGTTCAGTTCAGTTCAGTTCAGTCACTCAGTCGTGTTTAACTCTTTGCGACCCCATGAATCACAGCACACCAGGCCTCCCTGTCCATCACCAACTCCCGGAGTTCACCCAGACTCACACCCATCGCATCCGTGATGCCATCCAGCCATCTCATCCTCTGCTGTCCCCTTCTCCTCCTGCCCCCAATCCCTCCCAGCATCAGAGTCTTTTCCAATGAGTCAACTCTTCGCATGAGGTGGCCAAAGTACTGGAGCTTCACCTTTAGCATCATTCCTTCCAAAGAAATCCCAGGGTTGATCTCCTTCAGAATGGACTGGTTGGATCTCCTTGCAGTCCAAGGGACTCTCAAGAGTCTTCTCCAACACCACAGTTCAAAAGCATCAATTCTTCAGTGCTCAGCCTTCTTCACAGTCCAACGCTCACATCCACACACAACCACTGGAAAAACCATAGCCTTGATTAGACGGACCTTTGTTGGCAAAGTATTAATCCTCAATTATTCAAGACTTTTTAAAAAGGCATTAAATGACATTAATAAAGATACTGACACTCATGACCATGGAGAGCAGAATATGAGTTCTCAATGAGAGCAGNCACACAACCACTGGAAAAACCATAGCCTTGATTAGACGGACCTTTGTTGGCAAAGTATTAATCCTCAATTATTCAAGACTTTTTAAAAAGGCATTAAATGACATTAATAAAGATACTGACACTCATGACCATGGAGAGCAGAATATGAGTTCTCAATGAGAGCAGTGGTTATAGCTGCTTTTTAATAAATGAGGCCCTATAACTAGGAAAGTCTGAGCACTGCCCCTCATGCAGTTTAAATTAATCCCTAAAATTTTACATGTGCAGCTCGTTCCACACACACCCTGAAAAAATGTGACTACAGAAGGCAATGAAATCTACAGTGAGAATCTATGTCTACTGACAATAACAAAGGCTCACTCTCCTTTACCCTTTGTAAAGGACTGGGATGTGCACAGTTAAGGTTAAGGTTAATAATCTGAGATGAAAAGAAACACCATAGATGCTGCTCCATAAACCTGCATGTTCAAATCTCTCTCTGCACCGGACAATTACAGAAAGAAAAGAGCAAATCTATGCGCGATAATGACTCTGCTAGGAGAATTTTCTTTCCTGGTTGTAAGAAATGTCACCTCTGCACATCACAGTCACTGTGCTTTCTTATGACTCTAAGAACATGAATAGGATAAGAAGTGTAAACTTACATAAAGTAATTTACATAATTTTCTATTTTTAAATCCAAACTTTTTAAAAAGATGACTATTTTTTTAGCAACAGGAAAAATCTTTGTATCCAGAGTAGTATTAATGGGTAAATAAATAGAATATGTATGCTGTTTTTAACTAAATATTTCCCCCAAAATTATTTCAACCACATAGGAAAACTCCATTGAAGGGAAGTTAATGTGGAAGAAATTCAGTCTTGTTCCAACAAACACACATCAAAAGTTGGCATTCTGTAATCCTTAGGCAAAACTAGTATTCCATTGAGTACCAGAGATGCAAGCATTTTTCCAGATAAATAAATTCTATTTCTGGTCTATTACTTTTAAAAGGCTGACAACTTACTTAGGTATATGGAACACCCTCATCAAACAGTCTCCAAGCCACAGCATCCTGGAAAAATCATATCAGTCTGTCTTTCTAACATCTATAATTAATTTTAAAAATATGAATTTTCTATATATTATGTATAAATCCAGGTCATAATAACAGACTAAAATAACTTCATAGGAACTATTTGAAGGTTTTAAAATAAAATCTGAATGAGTATCAGAGGGAAGGACATACTATATTCATAAATGGAAAATTCACCATGATTAAAATGCCAATTTTATCTCAAAATAAAATACAATTTATGGAAATTCCAAGCAAAATTTCAATGAGGTTTTATTTTGAATTGATTAAAATAATCATGTATTTCATATGAATAAAACATGTATGAATGAATAAATAAGTGAAAATTGCCAAGTGTTTAAAAGTAAAAAGGAGGGTTGGGGGGAAGAGATTTATTAGAGAATCATGCCTCACTAGATATTGAAATTGACTATAAAATCACTGCCACCAAAACAAATTGACATGAAAATAGACAAGTGGATAAAATGAACTGAGTGAGAAAGTCCGAAGAAATCTTAATATATGAAAAAATTTTCAGTTTTTAATGAATGAACTATTTAATGTTACTGGCACAACCATTATCTATCCAGAAAAAAAGCCATGCCATTTACGTGAATGAATTTCAGATGCGTTACAGCTTTTATTAGGTGTGTGTTAAGTTATTTCAAACTTTTATTTTGGTAAGAACACTTAGCATGAGACCTTTACAGACTTTTGAGTGCACAACTTGGTCGTGTTATCCAAAGGCACACTGTGGTGTCTGCCTCTAGTTCTTATTCATCATCAGATCTCCAGAACTGGTCCATCTCCCATAACGGAAATTTCACACATGTTATTTAGGGACACTCCATTTCCCACTCCTCCCAGAACCCTGCAGCATTCTGCTCTATGAGTTTGGCTATGTTAAACACCTCATATGCCTATTTTAAATCATGCAGGATTTGTCCCTCTGTGACTGGCTTGTTGAATGGAGCATAAAGTTCTCAAGGTTGATCCATGTTGTCACATTTTGCAGGATCTAATTTTACATATTTGTAACGCAGGATATTTGCAGACTTTCATCAGAAAGATGAAATCTAGAACTCCCCAGAAAAGATTGCCAAACCTGACTTCATTAAAATGTAAAATGTCTCATTGATAAAGATTGCATTTTCTCACAGGAGGAAGACATTTGCAGCCCCTGTAATTAACCATTGTTAAACATCTGTAGACAAAGAGGCTCTCAAACTAAGCATTTGAAAAATGGCCGAAGGGTAAGTGACAGAAGCAGAATAGAAAATTTGAATGAGCAATCAGCATATAACATGTGCTCAAGCTCCTGGTCATCTTTAAAATGCAAAGAAAAAGATGACAATAATAACAGGCTATCTTTCACTCACCAGATGCGCAAATATTAGGAATCACTGATGCCTGGTCTTGGCAGAGGCTGTCATATATGGGCAATGAGAATATGAGTTGATGTATTTCCAGCAAGTGATTTGGTGTATCTGTTAAAACTACAGTTGTGTGTAACCTTTGATTCAGCAGTTCCATATCTAAACGTCTAGTCATAGAAATAAGATAATTAGTACTTAATGATGAATGTTCGTGAATGCTTTCTGCAGCACTGTTTGTAATAGTAAAACATGTTAACGTCCATCCATATAAGTAGAGGAAAAATGGGATAAACTACCACAAAATCTAGAGACTCAGTTCAGTTCAGTCGCTCAGTCATGTCTGACTCCTTGCGACCCCATGAGTCACAGCATGTCAGGCCTCCTTGTCCATCACCAACTCCCGGAGTTCACCCAAACTCATGTCCATTGAGTCAGTGATGCCATNAAATGGATGTTGAATTTTGTCAAAGGCTTTCTCTGCATCTATTGAGATAATTATATGGTTTTTATTTTTTGATTTGTTAATGTGGTGTATTACATTGATTTATTTGTGGATATTGAAGAATCCTTGTATCCTTTGGATAAAGCCCACTTGGTCATGATGTATGATTTTTATAATATGTTGTTGGATTCTCTTTGCTAGAATTTTGTTAAGGATTTTTGCATCTATATTCATCAGTGATATTGGCCTGTAGTTTGTTTTTTTGTGGCATTTTTGTCAGGTTTTGGTATTAGGGTGATGGCCTCATAGAATGAGTTTGGAAGTTTACCTTCCTCTGCAATTTTCTGTAAGAGTTTGAGTAGGATAGGTGTTAGCTCTTCTCTAAATTTTTGGTTGAATTCAGCTGTGAAGAAATCTGGTCCTGAGCTTTTGTTTACTGGAAGATTTCTGGTTACATTTTAAATTTCCATACTTGTGATGGGTCTGTTAAGATTTTCCATTTCTTCCTGGTTCAGTTTTGGAGAGTTGTACTTTTCTAAGAATTTTTCCATTTCTTCCAGGTTGTCCATTTCATTGGCATATAATTGCTGATAGTAGTCTCTTATGATCCTTTGTATTTCTGTGTAGTCTGTTGTGATCTCTCCAATTTCATTTCTAATTTTGTTGATTTTATTTTTCTCCCTTTGTTTCCTGATGAGTCTGGCTAATGGTTTGTCAATTTTATTCAACTTCTCAAAGAACTATCTTTTGGCTTTGTTGATTTTTGCTATGGTCTCTTTTGTTTCTTTTGCATTTATTTCTGTCCTAATTTTTAAGATTTCTTTCCTTCTGCTAAGCCTGAGGATCTTCATTTCTTCCTTTTCTAGTTGCTTTAGGTGTAGAGTTAGGTTATTTATTTGACTTTTTTCTTGTTTCTTGAGGTAAGCCTGTATTGCTATGAACCTTCCCATTAGCACTGCTTTTACAGTGTCCCATAGGAGAAGGCAATGGCATTCCACTCCAGTACTCTTGCCTGGAAAATCCCATGGATGGAGGAGCCTGGTGGGCTACAGTCCATGGGGTCGCTAAGAGTCAGACACGACTGAGCGACTTCACTTTCACTTTTCACTTTCATGCGTTGGAGAAGGAAATGGCAACCCACTCCATTATTCTTGCTTGGAGAGTCCCAGGGATGGGGAAGCCTAGTGGGCTGCCATCTATGGGGTCACACAGAGTTGGACATGACTGAATTTACTTAGCAGCAGCAGCATAGGTTTTGGGTTGTTGTGTTTTCATTTTCGTTCGTTTCTATGCATATTTTGATTTCTTTTTAGATTTCTTCTGTGATTTGTTGGTTATTCAGCAGTGTGTTGTTCAGCTTCTATATGTTTGAATTTTTAATAATTTTTCTCCTGTAACTGACATCTAATCTTACTGCATTGTGGTCAGAAAAGATGCTTGAGATGATTTCAATTTTTTTGAATGTACCAAAGCTATATT
Source organism: Neotragus moschatus (assembly GCA_006410615.1). Classification (NCBI taxonomy): domain Eukaryota; kingdom Metazoa; phylum Chordata; class Mammalia; order Artiodactyla; family Bovidae; genus Neotragus; species Neotragus moschatus. The sequence goes on from SJYA01001293.1 coordinate 99,284, forward strand.
TATGGCCCAGGATGTGATCTATCCTGGAGAAGTTTCCATGTGCACTTGAGAAAAAGATGAAATTCATTCTTTTGGGGTGAAATGTCCTATAGATATAAATTAGGTCTAACTGGTCTATCGTTTAAAGTTTGTGTTTCCTTGTTAATTTTTCCGTTTAGTTGATCTATTCATAGGTGTGAGTGGGGTATTAAAGTCTCTGGTATTATTGTGTTATTATTAATTTCCCCTTTCATACTTGTCAGCATTTGTCTTACATACTGTGGTTCTCCTGTGTGAGTGCATATATATTTATAATTGTTATATCTTCTTCTTGGATTGATCATTTGATCATTATGTAGTGTCCTTCTTTGATTCTTTTCACAGCTTTTGTTTAAAGTCTATTTTATCTGATATGAGTATTGCTACTCCTGTTTTCTTTTGGCCTCTATTTGCATGGAATATCTTTTTCCAGCCCTTCACTTTCAGTCTGTATGTGTCCCCTGTTTTGAGGTGGGTCTCTTGTAGACAACATACATAGGAGTCTTGTTTTTGTATCCATTCAGCCAGTCTTTGTCTTTTGGTTGGAGCATTCAACCTATTTACATATAAGATAATTATTGATAAGTATGATCTCATTGCCATTTACTTGATTGTTTTGGGTTTGAGTTTATACACCCTTTCGCTGTTTCCTGTCTAGAGAAGATCCTTTAGCAATTGTTGGAGAGCTGGTTTGGTGGTGCTGAATTCTCTTGGCTTTTGCTTGTCTGTAAAGCTTTTGATTTTTCCTTTATATTTGAATGAGATACTTGCTGGGTACAGTAATCTGGGCTGTAGGTTATTTTCTTTCATCACTTTACATATGTCTTGCCATTCCCTTCTGGCCTGAAGAGTTTCTGTTGAAAGATCAGCTGTTATCCTTATGGGAATCCCCTTGTGTGTTACTTCTTGTTTTTCCCTTGCTGCTTTTAATATTTGTTCTTTGTGTTTGATTTTGTTAATTTGATTAATATGTATCTTGGGGTGTTTTGCCTTGGGTTTATCCTGTTTGGGACTCTCTGCATTTCTTGTACTTGAGTGACTATTTCCTTCCCCATTTTAGGGAAATTTTCAACTATTATCTCAAGTATTTTCTCATGGCCTTTCTTTTTGTCTTCTTCTCCTGGGACTCCTACGATTCAAATGTTGGGGCGTTTAACATTGTCCCAGAGGTCTCTGAGGTTGTCCTCATTTCTTTTAATTCTTTTTTCTTTTTTCGTCTCTGTTTCATTTATTCCTACCATTCTATCTTCTACCTCACTAATCCTGTCTTCTGCGTCTGTTATTCTACTATTGGTTCCTTCCAGAGTGTTTTTTATCTCATTTATTGCATTATTCATTCTATATTGGCTCTTTTTTATTTCTTCTAGGTTCTTGTTAAACATTTCTTACATCTTCTTGATCCTTGTCTCCAGGCTATTTATTTGTAACTCCATTTTGTTTTCAAGATTTTGGATCATTTTCACTATCATTATTTGGAGTTCTTTATCACATACATTCCCTATCTCTTCCTCTTTTTTTTGGTGGGGGGTGGGGGTTTGGTGGGCATTTATCCTATTCTTTTACCTGCTATGTATTTTTCTGCCTTTTCATTTTGTTTATATTGCTGTGTTTGGGGTGGCCTTCCCTTAATCTGGCAGTTTGTGGTTCTTCTTTATTATGGAGGTTCCTTACTGTGGGTGGTGTTGGACAGGTGGCTTGTTGAGGTTTCCTGGTTAGGGAAGGTTGTGTCGGTGTTCTGGTGGGTGGAGCTAGATCTCCTCTCTGGAGTGCACTGAAGTGTCCAGTAATGAGTTTTGAAATGTCAATGGGTTTGGTATGACTTTGGGCAGCCTGTATATTGAAGCTCAGGGCTATGTTCCTGTGTTGCTGGAGAATTTGCATGGTATGTATTTCTCTGGAACTTGTTGGCTCTTGGGTGGTGCTTGGTTTCAGTGTAGGTATGGAGGCATTTGATGAGCTCCTATTGATTAATGTTCCCTGGAGTCAGGAGTTCTCTGGTGTTCTCAGGATTTGGATTTAAGCCTCCTGCCTCTGGTTTTCAGTCTTATTCTTACAGTAGCCTCAAGACTTCTCCATCTATACAGCATCAATGATAAAACATTTAGGTCAATGATGAAAAGTTTCTCCACAGTGAGGGACACCCAGAGAGGCACACAGAGTTACATGGAGAAGAGAAGAGAGAGGAGGGAGACAGAGGTGGCCAGGAGGAGAAGACAGGGAATCAAAAGGGGAGAGAGCAAGCTAGCCAGTAATCACTTTCCTATGTGCTTTCCACAGTCTGGATCTCTCAGAGATGTTCATGGAGTTATACAGAGAAGNCAGAGAGGCACACAGAGTTACATGGAGAAGAGAAGAGAGAGGAGGGAGACAGAGGTGGCCAGGAGGAGAAGACAGGGAATCAAAAGGGGAGAGAGCAAGCTAGCCAGTAATCACTTTCCTATGTGCTTTCCACAGTCTGGATCTCTCAGAGATGTTCATGGAGTTATACAGAGAAGAGAAGAGGGAGGGAGGAGACAGAGGTGGCCAGGAGGATAAAAGGGGGAATCAAAAGGAGAGAGACAGATCCAGCCAGTAATCAGTTCCCTAGGTGTTCTCCACAACCCAGAACACACAAAGAGATTCACAGAGTTGGGTAGAGAAGAGGAGGAGGGAGGATATAGAGGTGACCTGGTGGAGAAAAAGGAGAGTCCAAAGGGGAGAGAGCAAACCAGCCAGTAATCTCACTCCCGAGTAAAAATGGGTACTGAAGATTGGGTTCTTAAAGGTACAAAACTGATAACAAATACCAAAAAGCAAAGATTAAAAATCTAGAGTAGAGGTTAGATTCTCAAAAATACAATATTAAAGGAAAAAACAAAGTCACAAAAATTATAATATATATATATATGAAGTTTGCTTTTAAAATTGGCTCTTTTTTTGGAAAATTACATGTAGGTTATAAAAATGAAAATTAAAGGAGTAATAGAGGACTTAAAAATAAAAGTTTTTTGTAATAAAAACAATGATAATAGTAAAAATATATCTAGGACTTTCTCTGGTGTTGTGGACAGTGTGAGGTCAGTTCATTTTCAGACAGTTCCTTGATTTGGCTTACACTTCTCAAGATCTATAGGCCCCTTCCTATATAGTCGGTGCTAACTGCAGGGTTTTAATCTATTGCACCTATCACTTCCAAAGCTGTTCCCTCTGTTTGTTTTGGCTTCTTCTGTTTGTTTTGGCTTCTTCTGTTTGCTGGCCTTTCAGTGTCTAATTTCCACCCTGACACAAGGGGGCGGTGGTAGTCACTTTTTAGGCTCACTTGTTCAATCGTGCAGTGGGGAAGGGGGGGACACTAAAAATAAATATCACTGGCGTCTGTGGGGAGTACTCCCAGTGTATTGGCCACACTGGGTTTGCTCCCGCTCACAGTATGTGTGCTTTCCCAGTCTACACTGCTCAGGCTCTAGGTTGCTCTGCCCGGAACTGTGATGTGGGCCTTGGGTTAAGTGTACTTCCCAGATGTAAGCCATTCAGGTTCAGGTTCTCAGGGACTCCACAAAGGTGCAGACTCAAATGGACCTGTGTTTTGTGCCCTTCCCCCAGTCCGAGCAGCTCAGGTGACCAGGTGCTTGGCAGGCATGGTCACTGTGACTTATCACCTCCCCTGTCCCTGCCACTTGGTTTTCTGGGTGTACAACTGGCATGCCTTCTCAGGTGTGCCGTGTGTCTCTCCTGGGGAGCTGATCTCTAGCTGCAACCCTCCTGGTGGATGTCGACAGTGCAGAATCCCAAGGAGTCTTGGTTAGCAACGAAGCCTGCTTGCAGTTTAGTAAATGATGCCTCTCTGGGGCCACGATTGCCCCCTTCCAGCTCTGGCTGCCCTTGCCTCCCTGTCTCTGGCGGGGGATGGGCAAGTCCACAGCAGGCTAGCTCTGCTCAGTGCTTTGTTCTGTGAGTGGGCCTGGCGGTGTCTTAGGTTTGGACTTTTCACAGGATAGCTATCCCACAGTCTGGGTTGCTATCTCTAGTTAGTTCCCTCAGATTGCCCTCAGGGCATTCAGGCCCGGTCCTTACTCTAAGCAATGCAGCCCGCGCCTCCCTGTCTAGTCCCTGCTTGCTAGGGGCGGATGCAAGCATCTGCGCTGCTTCTCTGCTGGGAGTTGCCTTTAGGCACGTAATCTGTGGGTTTTAATTATTTATTTATTTTTCCTACCGGTTATGTTGCCCTCTGAGGTTCCAAGGCTCACCACAGACTCCCCGGTGAGAGTGTTTCCTTGTGTTTGGAAAGCTCTCTTTTTTAAGACTCCCTTTCCTGGATGGATCCCCATCCCTACCTCTTTTGTCTTTCTTTTTATCTTTTATATTTTTTCCTACTTCCTTTTGAAGACAACAGGTTGCCTTTCTGGGTGTCCTCTGCCAGCATTCAGAAGTTGTTTTGTGGAATTTTCTCGGTGTTCAAATGTTCTTTTGATGAATTTTTTGGGGGAGAAAGTGGTCTCCCCATCCTATTCCTCTGTCATCTTAGGACTGCTTCCCCCTCCCCTTTCCTTGATTTAGCAGGACTGACACACCTCTGACAGAACTTTTAGCTGGAGTCTACATTAGTGTGCTGGCAAACACTGGGGAAATTTTGTGTTTTATAAAAATCAGCTGTCATTCTGTCTGCTCATGCCCTGTGTTTTCCATTTGGTAAACGGGAACTGACATAGTCGCCTACAAGAAGCAAAGAAAGAAGCAAGAGTCTTTATTGAAAGCTTCTCTGGAAAGTTTCAGCTTCTAATTCACTCTCCAGTATAAATTTCTGGCATATATATGCAGTACATTTAACTATTCAACACCTAAACCAGGGTTCATTACCTGCCTTGCTTTTCTTTATTAATTAATTTTCTTTATAGTTTGACTATAGTTCAAAGTTCTCCTCAAAGAGAATATCAGTCAATGCATCACCTCAGAATGATCAGGTCTAGACTATTGGGCAGATATGGTCAAAAGCCTTTCAGAGATTAGATACACATCATCATTATTGGTTGCAAGGTTACCCACACTGACCCAGAGGAAGCTTGCCTTATTACCATTTCCCTAGAAAATTTGTCCTTCAAATCAAAAACCTTGCCACATCAGTAAGACTCTGGCCTCCAAGTTTATGGTCTTTATGATGAAACTTTCATCTCCTAGTAGCCTGTTGAGGTCTTGTCCTGCAACACTCAGTTTATTCTGAATTCTTTAATGAAGAGGCTTTTCACATCAGCCACTTTCTGCGTCTCTTTGAACCCCATGAAAAGGCCCTCAGGCTACCCCTTTATATATTGAACATGGTACCACAGATTCTATTTTATGTATGTTTCTTTCCCTAATCCTCAACTTTTAGGTTTCCTGTTATATCTATTCCCCAAGTACTATATTAAAAAAAAAAGAAAAGAAACTGATTGTCCCATAAATAAATGAAAACGAAATGATCCAGAGCTGAGCATCTTGTTCAAGACTGATTAATCAATGGGCTACTGCACCAACATGTGCATTTTATTACAAACACTCCTATTTCACAAATGTGTGCATACACACAGACACATGCATATATCTTAAAGATGGAACTAATCCTGACAAAGGTGAGATGTTGGCACTTGAAGTTAAGGACAAGAGGACTGACATCTGAAAAATACCTCAGTGTACCAGCATTACAAATAGCATGCAATTCTTGAATCCTCATGACAGCACTAGGTGACGGAGCAGCATTATCAAGGCCAGGCTGTGGGACAAGAATAAGCTGTCAAGTCCAATAAGTCTGCTTTGAATGTTTACACCCTTTCTAGATGCAGTTTGTATCCCAGTCATGACTGCAGCACTTTGCCCTTAGCTTCCTGTCAATTCATGGCCCTGGAGTCTCTCAAACCACTTGTACATTACCTACATTTTAAATCTATCACTGGATATGGATATGGATAAACATTGTCCATTGAACAAAATATCACTCTAACAAAAATAATTAATCTATATTCTACAGTAGGGTAAGGTGGAGATAATACACCTGTAAGTTGGTGATGGACAGGGAAGCCTGGCACACAGCAGTCCATGGGGTTGCAAAGAGTTGGACATGACTGAGTGACTGAACTGAACTGAAGTAACTACTGAGCATTACAGATTATCCTTGAACAAAAGAATATTTATTAAAAGTCTTAGAATTAAAACCTTTTCTATCCTTTCATCACTGACACAATGGACATGAATTTGAGTAAACTCCAGGATCTGGTGATGGACAGGGAGACCTGGCATGATGTGATCCATGGGGTTGCAAGGAGTTGGACACGAGTGAGTGACTGAACTGAACTGAACTGATCCTTTCATAAACTGGCTCGTTCTTCTCATTACGTATTTCCTTTTTTTTTTTTTTTTAAACCATTTCAGTTTTGAGAAATGTAATAGATGTTTACTAAGAAGGTCTGGACCATATTCAGAACTTGTGCAAGCCTCAAAATTCTTAGTTTATTCAGTATGTGGAGTTCCACTATTGCTTAATTGCCACATCCTTTTCAAATTCTTCAGAGATCTACAAATCTGAAGCCAATCAGAGATGGTTAATTTATTTTATTCAGTCCCAAGTGGCCCAAATAAAATTTTTTCCTTCTTAGAAAATTCACTTTAGACCAGGCCAACACAATAATCAACACCCAACACATACAGACTTGACAGGCACCCACAACCTAACAATCTGCTTTACCAGACAGGCCTCCTGCTTCCCCTTCTAGTTCCCAGAAGTCTCTGCATCAACTATGATGTATGTCTCTTCAAAACAGAAAAATCACCACTTGTAGGACTTCCCTGGTGCCCAGTGGCTAAAACTCTGTGCTCCCAATGAAAGGGATTTCCTCATGCTGCAACTAAGACCCAACACAGACAAATAAATTAATTAATTTTTTTAAAAAGTATCACTTGTAAAAGATAACACAAGCCTGACTTTACCTAGTGGGAAACTAACATAAAGACATTGATTTTAGAGCTAAATCCAAATTTGGAAACATATGTGGCAATTAAAACACAAAGATTGACACAAATGTCACTTCTCCTTACAATTCTCAATACTCTTCCTTCTCCCTCTCCACCACTCCTCTCTTCTCTCCCTTGCACCCCCAACTCCTTCACTTCATGCCCACACAAATGTAGCAACCAGATCTTCAGTATCAAATCAACTCTTAGAACACTGAGGCTCATAGACATGAAATGAGCTGTCCAAGGTCAACTTGTAGGTAGTTAGAGAATCAAGGTTTAAACCCTGGTCAAATCTTTTGCTCATGGATTAAAAAGGAGGGAAAGAAGGAAGGAAGGAAGGAAGAGACAGGAAGTCTGTTCTGTGTCTGGACACACACAGGACCATGTTGTTCCAAGTTAGAGAAGCAAGTGCTGGTTACTTACAAAACACGAGCAAATTTCCCATGCTCTTTTTACATTCTCTCTGCATTGGTCTTGGACGCTGGGGTGTAAAAACCTCCTTCATTCATCATCCACCAGTCAATAGTTATGATAAAGAAAAATATTAACCCACAGTGGAGGTGATATTTAGTCTGAGTCTTAAAAAAAAAAGAGTCAATATTTATGAGGCAATTGGGAGAAAGACATTACAGACATAACACTTTCAGTTGGCAAAGCACTTTCTGAATGTTATTGCATTTAATACTAAGAAAAGGAAGAGAAAAAAAATCTTATTGTGAGATACATGAGATTGTTATTATTATCCCCATTTTAAAGATTAGGGAACTGAGGATTAGGCTGGATGAGTTAGCACACTTCACATCCTCATGACACACTCAGTATATGTGGAACACATTGGAGCAGAAAAACTCTTTTTGTAGTGTTAAAAATGATCAAAGATCATTTACATAATAAAACAAATTTTAACATTTCATGAAGCAGGCAGTCTCGATTCCCAAGGGTCCAGAGAACTGCACAATGGAGCAGAAGACAAGAAAATTTTATAGGATAAAAAACAAGGAACAAGGAAGAAAAAAATAGTAAATGAATAAGAAAAGAAGAAATAAATAATCTATAGAATCCAGAGTTGGCTTGACATTTGGGGATTGGCTAACTGCATATACTATGCTTGTGCTCAAGTGGAGCATTTACAGGGACAAAAAGTTTTCTAAATTGTGATGTGCTGACTAGGCACCCCAGCTGGGAGTAGTTCTATCTTTAGCCTAAAAATGTATTTCAATGATAAGGTTATATGGGTGAATGCCTCAATTTGGTGGGACTGGTGTCCTCATAAGAAAAGAGAGACAGACACCAGAGTTACAAGGCACAGAGAAAAGGCATATAAAGACACAATAAGGAGGCAGCCATTTATAAGCCAGGAAGAGAGGTCTCATCAGAAAACAACCCTGACGACTCCTTAATCTTGGGCTCTCAGCCTCTACAACTGATAGTGAATACATTTCTGTTGTTTAATCCACCCAGCCTGTGGTATTTTGTTATGGTAGTCCTGCTGCTGCTGCTAAGTCACTTCAGTTTTGTCCGACTCTGTGCGACCCCATAGATGGCAGCCCACAAGGCTCCCCCGTCCCTGGGATTCTCCAGGCAAGAATACTGGAGTGGATTGCCATTTCCTTCTCCAATGCATGCATGCATGCTAAGTCGCTTCAGTCGTGTCCAACTTTGTGCGACCCCACGGACAGCAGCCCACCAGGCTCCTCTGTCCACGGGATTCTCTAGGCAAGAATACTGGAGTAGGTTGCCATTTCCTTCTCCAATGGTAGTCCTAGAAGACTAAAATCCTAACAGTAACCAAAGCTAGCCTAGGACATGGAGCATCAGATCAACTGCAGATGCAGGAACCAAGGAGAAACCAGAGTAGGCAACAGTGACTCTCCTTGGCCCTGACCCTGGGGTGTGGTCTTATTACTAGAGTTCATAGCAACACTTTGGAAGACAACTGGTGAATAAAGTTGGTTGCAGCTCAGTTATTTATCTTGTATATATTGAGCTCCCATAATGAGTTAGATATGAGGAACCCAGGGTATATTTGGATGAGATGTACAGGTAAACAAACAAATGCGATGCCATAGAAGAGGGGCTATAATGAAGGCAGAGTGGATAGAACATGGAATTGGGACCAGAATCATCTGGCTTTGAATTCCAGCTCTACTGTTTACTCTAACATTATGAATTGGACATATTAAATTACCTAGCCTCTCTGTCTAAGCCTAGATTTTCTCATCTATAAAATGAGTTTGATATACACATGGCATAACACTACTGAGAAAATAAATGAGCTATTTTATGTAGAGCCCATTTAAAGTATGTGACATGCAGTAGATACTCAATAAAGTATGTATATTATTATTTTAATTATGTACAAAGTCTATTGAAGGCAATCATAAAAGGATTATCACCTTTACATAGACATATCAAGGAAGATTTGCTAGAGAGAGAGCAATATTTTAAAAGAATCTTGAAAAATAAGGAGTTTACTTGGTTCACAGGGAAAATATATCTGTAAATGCAGTTCAGGTCCAGGTAAAGGTAAGAAGAAATTTTAAAACTACAATTGAAAGTTCAGGGAACTGTATTTAATTTAACCCAGTTGACCTAGAGGTTAAGGGGATAGTGAATTAGGATATGATACTAACTGCGTGTGATAGGAGGCTTCCCAGGTGGTGCTAGTGGTAAAGAACCCACCTGCCAATGCAGGAACTGTAAGAGACACAGTTTTGATCCCTGGGTCAGGAAGATCCCATGGAGGCGGGCACAGCAACCCACTCTAGTGTCCTTACCTGGAAAATCCCATGGAGAAAGGAGGCTGGCAGGCTACAGTCCATAGCATCACAGACAGCTGGACATGACTGAAGCAACTTAGCACACAGGCACTCTATGTGTGATAGAGACACAAGTAACAGTGACTTAAAGCCGATTTGCCAACAAAGGTCCATCTAGTCAGGGCTATGGTTTTTCCTGTGGTCATGTATGGATGTGAGAGTTGGACTGTGAAGAAAGCTGAGCACAGAAGAATTGATGCTTTTGAACTGTGGTGCTGGAGAAGACTCTTGAGAGTCCCTTGGACTGCAAGGAGATCCAACCAGTCCATTCTGAAGGAGATCGGCCCTGGGATGTCTTTGGAAGGAATGATGCTGAAGCTGAAACTCCAGTACTTTGGCCACCTCATGTGAAGAATTGACTCATTGGAAAAGACTGATGCTGGGAGGGATTGGGGGCAGGAGGAGAAGGGGACGACAGAGGATGAGATGGCTGGATGGCATCACTGACTCGATGGACATGAGTCTGAGTGAACTCCAGGAGTTGGTGATGGACACAGAGGCCTGGCATGCTGCGATTCATGGGGTCACAAAGAGTCAGACACAACTGAGTGACTGAATGGAACTGAAAGCTGATAGTTTATTCCTCTCTTACATAAACGTCTGANCTGGATGGCATCACTGACTCGATGGACATGAGTCTGAGTGAACTCCGGGAGATGGTGATGGACAGGGAGCCTGGCGTGCTGCAATTCATGGGGTCTCAAAGAGTTGGACATGACTAAGCGACTGAACTGAACTGAACTAATGATCAAAAATTAAAATAATAATAATAAAATATAAAACTTGTTAAAAAAAAGTTAAAAACATTTTTTTTAATGGAGACCCTTCCAGATGTGTCCCACCATCAGCCTGCCAATGGTACCCAGATGTGAAGTGTAGGCAACACCAGCATAACCAGGGAGACTTCTAAAGTCTTTCCTGCTCCAAGACTTTTTCCATATGAAGAATTAAACAGTGAGACTGAAATGAAAGGCTTTAGGAGTCCCTCGCCCCAACTGTGAACAAAGAAACAGGTACACCCGGAGGCTTGAACAAGGTGCGCAGGTTGGGCAAGAAATGGGAGACTGGTAAAAGCACTGGAAACAAAAAACCAAGCCAACCAACAGTGGGTGTTAGGCTGGGCTGGCACCATCTGGACTCAGGCAGGTGTCCCTGCACTTGGGGCAGAGCACACGAGGACGCAGAGAGGAGGAAAGCTCTGTGCTCTTTAGTTCTGTGAGGTATTGTTCAAGTCAGCTCCTGGACTGGGTTGTAACACAGGATTCAGCCTCTGAGAACTCCCCCTGGAATGCAGTGGCAACTCAGAAGAAAGATGAGAAAACCCAGAGTCGCACCCAAACTGAGATGGAGCACCCATTTACCACCACAGTCTGGAAGGAATTTCCCACTTCCTGCCAGCCCTGTGGGGCACACATGTGACTCAGAGTCCGTAGCTGACGCTGACATGCTTTGCCCTCTGGAAATGTCTCCATTCTGAAAGAGGGCAAGAAGGGTATGACACACCCACGGCAGGGTCCCCTCCCCTGCCTCTGCTCCTGAAGCAGCTCGGACCCCAGCCTTCTTGGTGAGTGATTCTCCCTCCACTCCTCTTCAAAGGTGATGGGCCACAGGGCAGCTGGAGGGGGTGCTGAAAGGCCCATTTCTCCCCACCGCCCGTCCAGCACCTGAAGTGGGCTTTTGCTGTTCCCTCTGCTCTCATTTCCATGCCAGGTGGCTCTGCCCACTTGAGGTCGCAGTAGTGCCACCAGCTCCAAATTTCTTATAGAGCGTGGTCCTGACAGCCACGTCAGTGATGCTCAGATGGAGAAACGGTCTCCAAGCTCTGGAGGAAAATGTGCGCGTACTGACACACTATTGCCAAGAGTCCAGGGTCAGGTTGACTCTGTGACTGTTGCCCAGTGACAGAATCAGGCTCCACAGATGTGTTTGACCCCAGTGTGGGTGAGGGGAGGCTGCATTTCAATTGGCAAATGCCCTTCCAGATGGAGATCCATAATACAGAGACCTCGCCTGGGAGCTGAGCCCATTGATGGGTCCTCTGGCTGCAGATCTGAGAAAGGGGGTCCCCCAAGACTGGTCTGTTTGGATACCAAGTGCTTAGCATCCAGCTAGCCTGTCTGGTAACAGGTAGGAGGGAAGGCTGGAAGCAGGGCAAGCTTCCTCTGTGCCAGGTACATCGCAGACTTCATTTAAGCCTCACGGGGGTTAATGTATTCAAGAGGTGGAGCCCACACTACACCCATCTTACAGATAAAGATGGTGGAGTCAGAGAGGTTAAACAATGTGGTGGAAGATCAGGAGCAAAGGGATGGGATATATGACTCCAGATATGAACTGTCTGTGTGCACACGTGTAAACTTAGGAGAGTTTGAATGAGTCCTACCCCAGAAGAGTGGGTTTTGTGGTGGATTGAATAATAGCTCCAAAGTTACCCACATACTAGTCCCAGGAATTTATATATCTGCTCTTTTATGTGATAAAGGGACTCTGCAGATGTGACTAAGTTAAGGACCTTGCAATGTGGGGTGGAGGTGGTGACTACCTTGGCTTATCTGGGTGGGCCCTAAGTATTATACTTACTAGGGTCCTTCTGAGAGGAAGGCAGAGGGAGATTTGGCTAAAGAGGAGAGGCAGTATAATGAAGGAAGCAGAGAGTGGCATGATGCTCTTTTTATTTTTTTAAGTTTTACTTTCTGGCCAAGCCATGCAGCATGTGAGATCTTAGTTCCCTGACCAGGGATTGAACCCAGTCAGTTGGATGCATGGTGTCTTCACTAGACTGTCAGAGAAGTCCCTGGAGTGATGCCCTTGAAGATGGAGGAAGGGACCACAAGTCACACGATGCAGGCAGTCATCAAAAATTGGAAATGATGGGAAACAGAGTCTCCCCTCAGAGGCTTCAGAAAGAACACAGCCCTTTGGTTTCAGCCCAGTGATACTGATTTCAGACTTCTGATCTCCAGAACTCTAGGAGACTGAATCTGTGTTGTTTTAAATCACAAAGCATGTGGTCTTTTGTTACAGCAGCAACAAGAATCTAATACAGGCCTACATTTGTTTTTGTTTATAAAGTAAAACATTTAGGTCTGGAAAGAAGTCGTCTCATGTCTGTGAGTTTGGACGCAGGGTAAGCCGTGGTTTGTTGGGTGAGGTGTCACAGTTCCTGGATGCATAGTTTGGGGGCACAGGATAAACTGTGAGTGCTTTCCTGAAGACCTTGTTCCCCTGAGACACGGGAAGAGGGTCCTAATGGGGAGCCCACTCTGGCCAACTCCTGGGAGATGTTTGCAGAGTCTGTGGTGTCTGAGGATGATGAGATGGGAAGATGGGAAACATGCAGGAGAGCACGGAAATAATATTCATTTCCTCATAGCAACTCTTGAGAACAAAAAACATACAAAATTCCCCTTTGCAGGTCTAAAAGGATGTGCTGATGAGCCCACGGGGTTCATGCTATTAACGTGAGACAGGGTGTTAATGCGAGACAGATATGAGTGAAGGGGAAGGAAGGCACAATGAAGAAGCCTGCGTGTGTGCGTGTGTGTGCCTGCGTGCGTGCATGCATGTGTATGCTTGCACGTGTGTGCATGCGCATGTGTTCTTGGTAGGAATAAATTGTGAAAAAGTCTGTAACCTTGATTTCTGTGTAGACTACGTAGTTCTGTGTAGACTGTCACATACTGACTGTGGGATTCAGTGAAAGCTACTGAACTTTTCTGTTCCTCAGTTTTCCCTATGAAAAACAGAGATAGGGGCTTTCCTGCAGTCCAGTGGTTAAGACTCCAGGCTTCCACTGCAGGGGGCATGGGTTCGATTCCTGGTGGGGGAACTGAGATCCTGAACCCTGCAGGCTAGAATGGTGCAGCCAAAAAATAAAAAATAAAAAGACAAAGGAAAATAGAGATAATGTTATTCATGTCATTGGGTTGCTATCTACATAAAGGTCTTTTTATTCTAAAAGGCACAGTTCCTTGGACTTCATACATTTTGCTTCTTCAGCCCTTTGTTTTGCTGTGGCTNGGAACTGAGATCCTGAACCCTGCAGGCTAGAATGGTGCAGCCAAAAAATAAAAAATAAAAAGACAAAGGAAAATAGAGATAATGTTATTCATGTCATTGGGTTGCTATCTACATAAAGGTCTTTTTATTCTAAAAGGCACAGTTCCTTGGACTTCATACATTTTGCTTCTTCAGCCCTTTGTTTTGCTGTGGCTCACACATGAAAAGTTCTGTGGCACCTGAGTCACTGGGTTAGTTATCGCAGATGTAAGATTCAACTGATGCCTACATGCCGCATCAAGTCCCTTCCTCACACTTTAGCTGGCAATGGTGGCAGTTTCAGAAAATAAAGTTAATCAGCTGAGTTATCTGCATCATCACACAAATAAATACAGAAGGAGGTTCAGAGTATTTGGGGGGGGGTTGATGGAAATGTACTATGTGCAAAGACTCAACCCATGACCTAGAACAGGTTCTGCCACTATCTAAGTGTCCTTAGGCAGGTCACTTAATAGCTTTGAGTCTAGTTCCTCATCTGTTGAATAGATAATAGCAGTAACAAAAATATAAGAATAGTAATAATGAGATAATAACAATAATAAAAGCAAGAAGATCTACCTTATCTACCTCATAGAGATTTTGTGAATATCCAATCAAAACAGAAATGTTAAATCTTTTTTAACAAAAACTGCAAGGCAATAGGAATATAAGGCAGAATTTTGAGAGCCTGTTAATGATGGGCTATCCAATCTCAGCTCTAATTTAGGCTTGTAGTATCCACGTCTGCTCCAGGCTGGAGGTTGAGTTGGCCAACACATAATTCTGTCTGAGAAGAGTGAGAGTTAAGTTCCTTATGGCCAGAGCACACCAGCTTTTCTTTCTCATTTTAAGAATGTCATTTAGGCTTTCAGGATGCTCCTGACAGCCTCCATCTGGCTTTCAACAAAGCGGTAAGATGACAGTCACTGCATCACTTGTCTCACTCTGGAGCATTCCTTTGACTACACCCGTGACCCTAGACAAGTAATTCTTGGTGAGTACCTTCAGAGAGAGAAGAGAGCCATTTCTGATAGGGTTGGGGGTGGGGTGGGGGTGCGGGGAGAGCTTACAGTAACCCACTGCAAATATAGATAAGAAAATGTGGATCTTTGAGACTTCACTGGTGGTCCAGGGGTTAAGATTCCGAGCTTCCAATGCAGGGGCATTTGATCCCTGTTCAAGGAACTAAGATCCCTGATGCTGCATGAGCAAATAAATAAATGTGTCTATTAGAAAAATAGACTGGAGACCTTCTCAGGCTGTACCAATGAATGAGGTTTGGATTTACCTTGATGTTGTCTGCATGAACTGTGACCGTTCTAGACATGAATACTTATTCTGAAACAAGGTCAAGAAGCCAAGTGACCTACCGAAAATCCTTTCACGACCTCCCTGGCACCTTCACCATGGAGTCCAAGGTCTACAACGCAGCTTCCCACGTGCTTCTAGCATCTGGCCTTGCCATCCACCCTGCCTCATCCAACCCCCTATACCTGAATCTTTCACTTGCCAACCATCCTAAGCTCTTCCAAGGCTGCCGTATGCATTGGATACTCTTTCATCTCTGGGCTTTTGTCTATTCCCTCTGGAGAACACACTCTCTGCTCCATGTACTCCTCCAAACCAATTCCTCCTTAAGACCTCAACTTCTTTGACATTGCTATCGTCAGCCTTTTGCTGTTGCATGAGGTTAAATGCTCCTCAACACCTGCAACAATGTATGAAGATCACCAGCTGATGTTTCTGCTTCGACCACTAGACTACAAGATACTTTGGAATGGACCTGTTGGCAATTTTATCTCCAGAGTACCTAGCAGAAGTTAGCCCTTGATCAGTATTTGTTAAATTAGAGAATGAATGCCTGTTTTCTTGAAAAATGGGTTAAATGCATTGATAACCAATGCACCGAGGAAGACCCCCATGCATGAAGAGAAATACATGGCAAATGAAAATATTCAACAAAAGGGCCCTTGAATGGATAGGAGCATTGAAGCAAAAAGAGGAATGGAACAAGATCTAGTGACAAGGAAGAGAGCTGGAGTATATGGATAATATGGGATGCAAAGTACATGAAGGAAAGAAAAGATGACAAAATAGGGGCTAAAAATATCAGAAGACCCAAGTCAAATGGGTCTAGGCTAAGTGGAGTGTAATAAACAAAAGGAGTGTGTAGAAGTGAATGAAAGCGTGGCAGGGTAGGGCTGTGTCCCTTTCATAACATAGAACTATTACTATCAGTTGTTAAAAATTAAGAGAACTGAGATACTTTGTTCTGAGATTGAGAAGTGAAACTAAGGTGGTAATTTTTTCCCTGAGACCCCATAATTAGTTAGAATATCCTTGGCCTAATTTTATTTCCCAGAGGAAACTCTGTGCAGTTCAGCTACCTCCTTCTTCCTCCAGGAAAGAGTCAGACTGGAGTTCAAGGTTAGGTCCAAGGTCCTCTGTTCATCAACCAAATCACAAAGGTAGACTGCGTTAAGCCATGTGTCTCTTTATTTCAGTAACTGGAACCCAAATATGGTGTGTGGGTGTATGTAGGAGGCACTCTGTTTTACTAACCAGACCACAGTCACGGCACTTGGTTAAGCCCCTGGCCTTCTGTTTTAGAACAGATCCCAAATGCAACAATGTGGTCAAGCTGCACAGTCATCTCTGTTCAGTAACCAGATCACCAATATAGCCCTTGGGTTAAATCGTGCTTCCTTCTGTTTTCCTCACCAGATCACAAATAAGGCACGTGGTTAGCAGTGACAACCCTGTTTTAGTAACCAGATCACAAACAGAGCAGGTGGTTAACTGGTAGGACTTTCCAACCTAAGAACCAAATGACAACTTCAGACCTTGGTTATGCAGTGGCCTCTCTCTGTGAATAAACAGATCACGCGGCTGGAGGGAAGCATTAGCTCTCAGATCACAAACTGAGTGCCGGGCTAAGCTGCTGCAGAGTTGCCTTTATTGGATTCAATTATACATCCCAGTCTTATTTTTTAAAACTTTATTTGTTGCCTGTGAAACTCTAATTAGCTAAAGAAAAACAAACATTTTATAGAAATGAAATAACTGAGGTCATAAAATCACTAGCTCCATAAAAGCACTAAAAAGCCAGGTGGAGATTGTTCAGAGGAAGTTGCAGAGTTGAGGCAAAGGATTCTGGGAGAAACACACCAACTGCACCAGATCGGGTGATGTGAGGACATCTGAGCAGCAATGAGACAGACTGTGGACAGTCCATTTGAAGCTCTTCTGAAATTGTGAATCATGGCATTGAAAAAAGAGTCATATTATAATTTGAATGATTGCAAAGCAAATATTTACCCCCTCCTCCCATTCCTACCATTGACTGGAGATATTCCTGCCCCATTGGTGTTACATTTGGTCAGGTGATTTGCTTTGGCCAATGAGACAGTTTTAGAAAAGGCAGAGGAACCAGAGATCAAACTGCCAACATCTGCTGGATCATGGAAAAAGCAAGAGAGTTCCAGAAAAACATCTATTTCTGCTTTACTGACTATGCCAAAGCCTTTGACTGTGTGGATCACNAACTTCCAGATGTTCAAGCTGGATTTAGAAAAGGCAAAGGAACCAGAGATCAAATTGCCAACATCCACTGGATCATCAAAAAAGCAAGACTCTTCCAGAAAAACATCAATTTCTGCTTTACTGACTATGTCAAAGCCTTTGACTGTGTGGATCACAATAAACTGTGGAAATTTCTTCAAGAGATGGGAATACCAGACCACCTGACCTGCCTCTTGAGAAATCTGTATGCAGGTCAGGAAGCAACAGTTAGAACTGGACATGGAACAACAGACTGGTTCCAAATAGGAAAAGGAGTACGTCAAGGCTGTATATTGTTACCCTGCTTATTTAACTTCTATGCAGAATACATCATGAGAAATGCTGGACTGGAAGAAACACAAGATGGAATCAAGATTGCTGGGAGAAGTATCAAGAAACTCAGATATGCAGATGACACCACCCTTATGGCAGAACGTGAAGAACTACAGAGCTTCTTGATGAAAGTGAGAGAGGAGAGTGAAAAAATTGGCTTAAAGCTCAACATTCAGAAAATGAAAATCATGGCATCCGGTCCCATCACTTCATGGGAAATAGATGGGGAAACAGTGGAAACAGTGTCAGACTTTATTTTGGGGGGCTCCAAAATCACTGCCGATGGTGACTGTAGCCATGAAATTAAAAGACGCTTACTCCTTGGAAGAAAAGTTATGACCAACCTATATAGTATATTCAAAAGCAGAGATATTACTTTGCCGACTAAGGTCCATGTAGTCAAGGCTATGGTTTTTCCAGTTGTCATGTATGGATGTGAGAGTTGGACTGTAAAGAAGGCTGAGCGCCGAAGAATTGATACTTTTGAGCTATGGTGTTGGAGAAGACTCTTGAGAGTCCCTTGGACTGCAAGGAGATCCATCTAGTCCATTCTGAAGGAGATTAGCCCTGGGATTTCTTTGGAAGGAATGATGCTGAAACTGAAGCTCCAGTACTTTGGCCACCTCATACAAAGAGTTGACTCATTGGTAAAGACTCTGATGCTCGGAGGTATTGAGGGCAGGAGGAGAAGGGGATGACCAAGAATGAGATGGCTGGATGGCATCACTGACTCGATGGGCGTGAGTCCTAGTGAACTCCGGGAGTTGGTGATGGACGGGGAGGCCTGGCATGCTGCGATTCATAGGGTCGCAAAGAGTTGGACACCACTGAGAAACTGAACTGAACTGAACTGATAGCTGATTCACTTAGCTGTACCACAGAAACTAATGCAACAGTGTAAAATAACTATAGTCTTCAAAATAAAAAAAGTTTCACTTGGAGAAGAACTGAGGCTCTCGTCCACATGCCAGCACAACCTTGCCTTTGTGTGAATCACCTTGGAATTGGCCTCTCCAGGTCCAGGTTATCTTTCAGGTGACTGCAGTCCTAGTTGACATCTGATTATAATTTCATTGAAATCCCAAACAAAACCACCCAGCCAAGCTCCCAAATTCTGAACCTGCAGAAACCATACTAATCATTTGAATTCATTGAGTGTTGAGTGGTTGATTACATAGCTCCCGAAAAATAAGAGAAACAGTTAATTCAGGAAAGAAAATATATTTATACAACCATCAAATATGTATTGAAAGCCAAGTATTTTGAGGTTTCGATGGAGAAAAGATTGATATGGGCTAGATTTACAAAGCTTATATTCTGATGAAGGTAGATACTTTACCGGTGTTTCAAAAGCATTTTGGATGTTAACAAATTTGTAAGACAGTAAAGATGAATGAAGACATTTCTATGAAGGGAATAATGAACAGCTGAAAATTTTTTTAAATCGAGGAAATTAATCCTTGATTTTTTAAGTGTTTTAAAAAGAGTTTAAAAATATTTTAAAAAGAAGAGTTTTAGAAAAAAATGTTCATGGCAGCCTATCTGAGGATATGACATTTATTTATTTGGTTATAGCTGATTTACAGTGTTGGGTTAGTGTCAGGTGTACAGCAAAGTTATTCAGTGTTTTTTATATATATATATAAAACTGAAAAATATATATTATACATACGCATATATAATATGCGTATGTATAATATGCGTATGTATAACATATGTATGTAACATACATATATATTATATTGGGTTGGCCTAAAAGTTTGTTTGTTTCCACAAGATATTGTAGAAAAATCCAAAAGAATTTTTTGGCTAACCCACAGCAGCTCAGATAAAGAATCTGCCTGCAGTGCAGGAGACCTGGGTTCAATTCCAGGGTTGGGAAGATCCCATGGAGAAGGAAATGGAAACCCACTCCAGTATTCTTGCCTGGAGAATTCAATGGATAGAGAACCCTGGTGGGCTACAGCCCATGGGTTTGCAAAGAGTTGGACCCTACTGAGCAACTAACACACAATATATAAAGAATTCAGATTCTTTTCTCTTATAGATTACTATAAAATATGAAGTATAATTCTTTGTTCTATACAGTAGGTCCTTGTTGATTATCTGTTTTATATATAGTTCAGTTCAGTCGCTCAGTCGGGTCCGACTCTTTGTGACCCCATGAATCGCAGCATGCCAGGCCTCCCTTTCCATTACCAACTCCTGGAGTTCACCCAAACTCATGTCCATCGAGTCAGTGATGCCATCTTGCCATCTCATCCTCTGTCGTCCCCTTCTCCTCCTGCCACCAGTCCCTCCCAGCATCAGTCTTTTCCAATGAATCAACTCTTCACATGAGGTGGCCAAAGTATTAGAGTTTCAGCTTCAGCATCAGTCCTTCCAAATAACACCCAGGGCTGATCTCCTTCAGAATGAACTGGTTGGATCTCCTTGCTGTCCAAGGGACTCGCCAGAGTCTTCTCCAACACCACAGTTCAAAAGCATCAACTCTTAGGTGCTCAGCTCTCTTCACAGTCCAACTCTCACATCCATACGTGACCACTGGAAAAACCATACCCTTGACTAGATGGACCTTTGTTGGCAAAGTAATGTCTCTGCTTTTGAATATGCTATCTATGTTGGTCATAACCTTCCTTCCAAGGCGTAAGTGTGTTTTAATTTCATGGCTGCAAAAACCACCTGCAGTAATTTTGGAGCCCCTAAATATATAAATATAGTAGTGTACATATTTTAATCTCAAACTCCTGATTTATCCACCTCTTTCCATTTTGGTAAACATAAGTTTGTTTTCTATGTTTGTGGGTCTGTTTCTGTTGTGTACATGTAGAAATGGATACTGTAAAAGTCCTAGAGGAAAACACAGGCAGAGCATCTTTGACATAAATTGCAGCAATGTCTTTCTGGAGCCTTCTCCTAGAGTAATGGATATGAAAACAAAAACAAACAACTGGGATCTAATTAAGCCTAAAAGCTTTTTGCACAGCAAGGAAAACATAAACAAAACTAAACAATAACCCACAGAATGGGAGAAAACATTTATAAACAATACAAATGACAAAGGATTAATCTCTTCCACAATATACAAACAGCTCATACAGCTCAATATAAAAACAAACAACCTAATGAAAACATAGGGAGAAGACCTGAATAGAGGGCTCTCCAGAGAAAATATACAGATGGCTGGCATACATATGAAAAGATGCTAAAGTTGCTAATTATTAGGGAAATGCAAATCACAACTACAGTGAGATACTTTTCAAAAAACGATAAAGGTAATAATCACTGAGTGGTCATGTATGGATGTAAGAGTTGGACTGTGAAGAGAGCTGAGCGCTGAAGAGTTGATGCTTTTGAACTGTGGTGTTGGAGAAGACTCTGGTGAGTCCCTTGGATTGCTGGAGAGGGTGTGGAGAGAAGGGAACCCTCCTGAACTGTTGGTGGGAAGGTAAATTGTTACAGCCGCTATGGAGAACAGTATGGAGGATCTTTAAAAAATAAATAAATAAAGCTATCCTGTGACCCTGCAGTCACATTCCTGGGCAAATATCCAGAGAAAAACATGATCCAAAATTATATGTGCACTCCAATTCATTGCAGTTCTGTTCATAATAGCCAAGACATGGACACAACCTAAATGCCCATTCTCTGAGGAATGGATAGATGGGGTATGTGGTATATACACAATAAATACTACTCCACCATAAAAAATGGAAGTAATGCCATTCGCAGCAATGCTGATGGACCGAGAGGTTATCATACTAAGTAAAGTAAGCCAGACAGAGAAAGACAAATAACATATGATATTATTTACAGGTGGAATGTTTAAAAAAAAAATGATACAAATTAACTTAAACAGAAATAGACCCCCAGGCATAGGAACAAAACATAGGAAAATGTCATACAAGTTGGTTAAAGAAGGGTGAGGAGGAGCTTGTTCATTTATTGCTGTAGGAGGACACAGACCAGTTTATGCAAAGATTCTGAACTCATGAAGAGCTGATTGTATCTAAAGAAAGAAGATGGTTGGAGCATAATAAGTGATGGGGACTATGCACCAAGAAGCTAGGAAATGGGGCAGGAGCTGCATTTTGCAGGATTTCATAGAGCGCAGTCAGAAGTTAAGATGTTCAAAGGTAACCACTGAGAGTTCTGAGCAGAGGCAGCAGGATTCTTAACAGTTCAATTAATGACTGGCTCAGAAGTACTCCTTCTTTACAGCAATGATAGTTTCTTCAGCTATTGCGTATGTTTGACAGCTAGTCAAGGGGCCATGACTTAGTGTCATCTCTTGATTAATAATAACATTTCTACTTATTTTGAATGTATTCAGTCGGTGGAGAACTATGAGAAGAGTAAGTTTTATACACATTTGGAGCAGAATTTCTTATGTATAAATGTATTATTTTCTAGTTTAAAAAAATTTAATATCATCAAGAATAAGCATCTTTGTGTTTGGTTTGTATTTGGACTGCTGTAATACTATGAAGAGAAAGCAATGAAGATCAGAATCATTTCTGTGGAGTGTTATAAGTCTAAGAGGTAAAAAATCTTTCAAGACAAATATAGCTTATAAAACGTGTCATTATCATCATGAAAACCATTTTCTTTACCTAGATCTACAGTCTAGTATTCCAAAAGAATTTTCCTAAGTAGCAAGTATACTCATTGTTTTATAGTTTAAGGAACTATAATTGTGCTGAATCATGATACAGACAGTTTAACAAATTTAATAATGCAGGTAACATTCAAGAAAAGGACACATTAATATTGGATTTGCTATAATTCAAATAGCCCTATTACTTTAATAGCAAATATTCAATTTAAATTTCGCAATTTTTTTCAAAAAGGTTGAGTGTCAACTCAAATTCTTTAATTTGCATTAAAAAATACATTTCTCATCAATATAAAATACTGTTTGTCACCTGGCAGGTAATAATTTCCTATCCCAACTCTTATTTCTGGTGAATATTTTTCCCTTTCAAAGACTATTAAATCAAGAAAACACAACATTTTATGCTAATGCAATCTTTGTAAAAGCTGAGATAAAAATTTCAAGTACTGATAATTATGAAAACCCTACAAGTAGATCCTAGAAATATTAGCTTCCCTTATTCCTGGGGATGCTGTTCTATCAAAAAGAAATAATTTTCTATATTCATTTTCAAAAGATTAGTTCCGAGGGATGTATTTCCAGAGATGTTTTTCTGAAACAGGTCATTTAATTCACCCGCTGAAGAACCACACGTCATAGTTATGCCTTTGCAAGAGATGCTTAAATATATAATACATATTATTTGTCTTTGGAATGAAAATTTTAATTTAAAGTAGGTATCAACTCAAAATAGTAAAACTTTTGAATAACCAAGTACATTAATAATGCAATAATTACACAAATATTTATTTAGCATTCATTTTGTGTAAAGATTTTGCTGAGTCAGGAATTCAAAGGAAAGAATTCTGTTTCCTGAACCAGTTTAGAACCGTTCAGGGGATGAACCATTTTATATTGTACTGCTGATGTTTTTTTTGTATGTATATGTAACAAATAAAAAAAGACAGTGACTGTAGTGATCTTGGAAAGAGACTGAAACGAAGAAAGGCTCTGGAGGAGGTGACACTTGAGGTGGGTTAGAAAGCTGAGTTAAAGAAGCAGGAAAATGTACCATATGCAGAAGGACCAGTGTGGCCAAGGTATAAAGTGAGAAAAACTTGCTGTGTTGTGGAAAAGCAGTTGCTTGACATAGCTGAATCCTAGCATATATAGTTTTTGATCATGGGCAAAGTAATAAAGGAGAAATAAGATTAAAAGGGACTTTTTTTAAAAAAGGAGAGGGGGTATAAAAGACTTTCTTTGCTGCATTATGCTATTCATAAAGCAAAAGAAAAGCATGAGGGTATTTTTACTGAGCTTTTAAATCTACCTTAGGAAAAAAATATAAAAACTAGCTTATGGATTTTTCTAAAAAAAATCATCCTCAGTTGTGTTTGCCATGCTGATATTGTCTTAACTCTGAATTTTTGAAAGAGAAACTCAATACTTCTAATACTCATGAAGGTGGCTGGCATGTCAACCTTAGAGAGGAAAATCCTTAATTAAGGCTCAGATCTGCCACAAGGAAGCAGCAATCTTTCCCGTATTGATCCAGATAAACTGCTTAGGAGAGTGAAAATGCCATTGTCTCTATTTGTTTTCCTTACACAGCCAGAAGTTTGAATTACTACTGTTTGGGCTTCAGCAAAATAAACCGATGATGCTCCACCCAATCTCCTTCACTCTTATTTCAGGAAGCTGATCAAGGCCGTAGCTGTGTGTTAGGAAGGCTCTTACACTCATTGTAGTTTCCCTCTGGCCAACGTCTCTGGGGACCTTGCTTTCAGGACACTGGTGTGAAGGTGCTCTTGAGGACATGGGGAAGAGGTCATCAACATCCTGACTAGAGCAGTTGAAGAAATAAACCCTGTTGCTCTTTTGAGCAGGAAGTCATGACAGAAGTGAAAAATAGGAACTTTCCAACCCCCCAAATCTTTTTCTTTAGTTAAGTTTTTTGGGTAATCAGTATAATGCCGTATCAAATGCTTTTTGTGTTTGTAAAGAAACGGGAAAAGCATCTATTGTTATGTAGTTAATTAATCATTAAGCTACTTTTAACCAAATTGCAGGGAGCTTATAATTAGATTGAAGACTGCTGTAAAACTTTTGGTGTGGTGTTCCTTTGCCTAGGGACACATTTCTGTTAAAATGTGATGTGGATG
This sequence comes from Neotragus moschatus, assembly GCA_006410615.1. Taxonomy (NCBI): domain Eukaryota; kingdom Metazoa; phylum Chordata; class Mammalia; order Artiodactyla; family Bovidae; genus Neotragus; species Neotragus moschatus. The sequence goes on from SJYA01001293.1 coordinate 123,772, forward strand.
GACCTAGAGGGGTAATGCAGATGACCGAGGTCATGTAATGACCCAGAGGGGTGGGATGGGGGTTTGGAGGGAGGCTCAAGAGAGAGGGGGATGTATACATATAGCTGATTCACTTTGTTGTACAGGAGAAACTAACATGACCTTGTAAAGCAGTTATACTCCAGTAATACAATTTACAAAAAAAAAAGTATGGCAGTTATTAGTTGTAGATATAATTCAGTTATCCACAGATAGGCCTTAGGGTAAGGCCTAAAGGCTTACCCTAAGGTAAGGCCTAAAGGCTCTTTCAGCTATAGAGCCCCAGATGCAGTCCACATGAAGTTTTATTAAGGAAGAGCTTCTAGGAAAAGTACCTGTGATCATGCATTTGCCTGATTCTCTCCCATTTCCTGATCTGTTCACCTCCTCTACTAAGAATTCCACAGAGAGTAATTTTAGTTTGATCCCAAAGGGAAACTCTATAGATTAATTTGTGCCTCATTTTGTACTGAACAAAGCCGAGAGTGCTGACATCTTCCTGTTCCCACACCCACGCTCAGAGCATCCCAAGGAGACTTATATTCCAAACCACTCCTGCTCTTTACATGGAGGCTCCAGTAGCGCAAGAGGACCACAAACACAAACTTCTGTATGAGAGAAGAGGCATAAATCTGGGAAGAGCATAAAAAGGCTAAGAAAATAAATACAGGTATTCAAGGGATCTTGTTGGAGTAAATACATTCTTTATTTAAATTCAGTCAACAATTTAATTGAATGATGGGTACATAAAGATTTTGATGAGAAGTTATGGGGATCTTGGGAAAGCTGATTTGCAGTCAGGGCTATCCTGATGTACAGGCCACCTAAGTATAACCATCCAGGATAGGCATATAACTTTAAAGGAAAATTTATTGAAATGGCAATAAAGCTTGTAGAGGTGCTTATTTTTATTACCCACATATTCTAGGGAGTGGTGGATTCTAACAGAAAGATCACTGGGATAGTTGTCAGTATGGAAGTCAGTGCTCCCATTTGTGTCATGCCAGTGTCTTGGGACAGTATATAGGGATGCTAAGCATTTCTGTCTTGTATGCTGTAACTGTGATGCACCAGTCAGACTCTCCTCTTTAAGGCTGAGGCATGTATTTCCACAGCTACAAATAGTTTTAGACACTAATTGCTGCACAGCTGAGTCTTTCCCTAAGAAATTGTCTTTGGCCAAAGTGTGCAGTTTCACCCAATGCTAGGTCCCCTCTCTCAGAAGGGTACCTACATCTGGTAGGAATTCAAGTAAAAAGATCTGGCCCTACCCTTTAATTCTGAAATATTAGAGATATCCCATAGCAGAGCTACTGGTAGGATTTCCTGAGGCTTCCTTTGTAATTGGTTCACAGTTCAACTTCCTCAGTCCAGTGTTACTTCTCTAACTCCCTCATAGTTGTACCCCAGAATTCCCTCCAAGAAGATTGCTGAAGTTGTATCTGTGGCTTGAAGTCTGTTTTTTAAGGAATATGATATAACAATATGATCCCAGAAAGAAATATCTAAAATAGAATAATATATTTCACTGTAGCTAAATAAACATGAAATAAAACTTAACACTTTCACATTTTAAAGTATACAAGTCAATGGTATTAAGTACTTCCACAGTGGTATGAAGAACCTCCTCACCACTTTGTAGGTTCAGAAAATTTTCATCACTCTGAGTGGAAATGCTGTACTCACTAGTGAAGAACTCCTCATTCCATGTTCCCATCAGCTGTAAGCAACTGCTACTCTGTTTTCTGTCTATATATATTTACCTATTCTGGAATTTAGTGTAAAATGGAGACATAGATTCAGTCTTTCATGTCTGGTTTCTTTTACTTAGCACATGTTCTCAAGCTTCATTATGTATTGTAGCATGTATCAATAGTTTGTCCCTTTTGGGGGCTAAACAATATTCTATTGTATATCACATTTTGTTATTCATTAGTCCATTGATAGACATTGGAACTGTTTCTTTCTTTCAGAAATTATAAATAGTGNTATTTACCTATTCTGGAATTTAGTGTAAAATGGAGACATAGATTCAGTCTTTCATGTCTGGTTTCTTTTACTTAGCACATGTTCTCAAGCTTCATTATGTATTGTAGCATGTATCAATAGTTTGTCCCTTTTGGGGGCTAAACAATATTCTATTGTATATCACATTTTGTTATTCATTAGTCCATTGATAGACATTGGAACTGTTTCTTTCTTTCAGAAATTATAAATAGTGCTGCTATGAACATTTGTATGCAAGTTTTTTAGTTCTCATTTTCAATTCTTTTGGGCATATACCTAGGTATAGAATTAGTCATATGGGCTTCCCTGGTGGCGGTAAAGTGTCTGCCTACGCTGCGGGAGACCCAGGTTCGAGCCCTGGGTTGGGAAGATCCTCTGGAGAAGAAAATGGCAATGCACTCCAGTACTCTTGCCTGGAAAATCCCATGGATGGAGGAGCCCAGTAGGCTACAGTCCGTGGGGTCACAAAGAGTCAGACACAACTGAGTGACTTCACTTCATGGCAGTTCTATTTTAACTTGAGGAAAAGCCAAACTGTCCTTCACTATGGCTGCATCATTTTACCACCAATTTCCAGTTTCTTCACATTCTCCCTGACATGTGTTGTTTCCTGTATGTTTGAATATTTTGAATATACCTAGCAGCTGTAAAGTAGTATCTCATTGTGGTTCTGATTTGCATAATCCAAATAACGAATGATGTTGAGCATCTTTTCATGTACTCATGTGTAGTCCTTTACCCATCTTAAACTGAATTGTTTATCTTTTAGTTGTTGGGTTGGAAGAGTTACATATTTAGAATGGGAGTTTGGAGCAAGAGTGCATGCTGTCCAGATGCAATATCAATTGCATCTCTGACAGTGTCCTGATATCATCTCGCATCCTAAAGACATGCACACGTGCTCACTTTCACCTATAGTGCATTGAGATGGGATATTGTGGAAGAAAATACTCAGGCAGGAATGATACCTTAAGTATTTGAGAGGCTCTAGGAATTTTCTAATGACAAGCATTACGGTATTAAATGCCTCTTGCTAGGAGTTATCAATGTATTGGAGAAATACAGTAAAAGTGTGTAAGAAATCCACAGCCAAATCACCAGTTAAAAGCTAAATTCAGTCAAAAGCCAGAATTCCTCTGCGGCAGCATATAAGAGACACGATTATCTCCTAGAGCTTGAGTGCAGAAAAAGCTGAGGATCACATTGGAAACTTAATTTTAATGACAATCGAGCTCTTAGAGCCTGTTAAATTCTTGAAACCATACTCTGCTATGATTGAAAATAATTGGGATCAAGAGATCTGGGATGGGAACATCCATGTTGATTCACTCAAAAATATTAAATCCCCATATTTGTCTGAACTCTGTGACTGCAGGAGTATCTTCCGTCTGGATAAAGGTTGAGACCTTCCCCATAGCCTTGCTTGAAGATGATGCACAGCTTGCCTCAGAGGTGGACGTCTGGCTTCCTCAGACTATACTCCCATCTCCTCTTCTGATCATCAGACCAATAATGAGGGTCAAGTCACAGCATAGGCCGAAAGGGAAACTTGGATATGCTAAGAAAGGAAAGAGACTACATGGAAGGGCAGTATTTAATAGNAGATCTGGGATGGGAACATCCATGTTGATTCACTCAAAAATATTAAATCCCCATATTTGTCTGAACTCTGAGACTGCAGGAGTATCTTCCGTCTGGATAAAGGTTGAGACCTTCCCCATAGCCTTGCTTGAAGATGATGCACAGCTTGCCTCAGAGGTGGACGTCTGGCTTCCTCAGACTATACTCCCATCTCCTCTTCTGATCATCAGACCAATAATGAGGGTCAAGTCACAGCATAGGCCGAAAGGGAAACTTGGATATGCTAAGAAAGGAAAGAGACTACATGGAAGGGCAGTATTTAATAATAGAGCAGGTATCAAAATGTGCACATATGAGATTCAACTTAGGATGCTAGATTTTTGCAGGAGATGCTGGTGGGACAGGGCACATAATGACCATGGAGCACATTTCAACATGAAGATCTGTTCCACAAGACAGGATTTACCACTGTGTCAAGAACCCTCGAAGATGATGCTAATCTTTGGCTAGGATTGCTTTTGTAATATTGGAGAAAATGATGATTCACAGTAAGTAAACTAGAAATGCCAATATTGCCATGGCAGAAAGAGGCAAAACCAAAAGACATATATAATAAATGGGCATGCAAGAGGAANTGCTAATCTTTGGCTAGGATTGCTTTTGTAATATTGGAGAAAATGATGATTCACAGTAAGTAAACTAGAAATGCCAATATTGCCATGGCAGAAAGAGGCAAAACCAAAAGACATATATAATAAATGGGCATGCAAGAGGAAAGATAGTGTATAGCCTGAAAAGTTTCATCTACTAACTACACCTCACAAGAAGATGAAAGACATTGTGTTTACTAAAGGATAAAGAATCTGCTGGTGAATGTGTCACTGGCATTACTGAGAAAATATTGATGACTGTCTTCTGATTGCTAGGGCTAAACATCGACTATATTGTTAGAGAAACTGATTCCATTACAACAGTAGAGACCATAAGGTCTCTGAAATAATAGAGACCAGGGGGTGGTGCTGTGTTGGCAAGGGCTTAGGTGGGGGCTGTAATTGTAACAAGAAGTAAAGTTGGAGTGACAGCCAAGGGACCTTAATGCAGATTACTACTGAGACAATATGTAAATAAAAGGCAACATCGCCAAGAGGCAAGATAGATGAGCAGCCTACAAGGGCGTTAGTTAATGTGTGTAATCAAATAAATTAAAGATGGATAATCATAAAAGCCCCACTAATAAAAAATGATCATCTTTTCAGACATACTGTTTGTTGATAGAAGACACCAGTATCCTAATTTCAGTCCAAAGAAAATTGTATATAGTAATGATTTTCCCAGTCCTTACCCAAGGGTCCCAGAAACATTTTCTTAGGTATCTAAATACTTAGAATAGATACTAACCAAACATTTTGAATATTTTATGAAGTAGAGTTCATTTCTGCATGAATGATCCAGGATCTGAAGCCTTATTATTCTGTTTCCTTCCCTTGGGAATATAAGTTATGGTGACCAGGCAAATGAAGAAGTCTTGGGCCATATCTGGTTCCTAGTGGGTTCACGGCATTTATGGAACCACTCAGTGGTCATTTTGATGGAGATACACTTGCTTGCTGAAAGCACCCCCTAACACACACACACACACACACACACACACACACACACACACACACTTCTTTGACCTGTGGGGAAGAGCTGTCACAGGGGGGAAGGCCAGTTGGAAGCTACCTCAGGATTACGTTAACTATCTCTCACTCTATCACAAAACAGACCAAGGGGTCCTACAGTATGTGGATGGCCCACACAGGTTCACATTTGTTCACAATATCCTTGATATGTATTCAATCATACTGTTAACCAAGTCATGCCTAGTGCACTGGAAAACTTGGCAAAATATATGTACTCCAGTTATTGGGAGATGAAACCAACAAAGATTTAAGAGCTTAGCATGAGTGTATTTAATGGTCTATCTGTGTGGTGCAAAACAGGATATCTTCTCTAAAGTAGAATGTAAATAATTGTACCTTATGTCTTTTAAAAATGGACTTCCCTTTTGGCTCAGATGGTAAAGAATCTGCCTGCAAGGCAGAAGACTCAGGTTCAGTCCCTGGGTCAGGAAGACTCCCTGGAGAAGGAAGTGGCTACCCACTCCAGTATTCTTGTCTGGAAAACTCCATGATCAGAGGAGCCTCATGGGCTGCAGTCCACGGGGGTCACAAAGAATCGGACACAACTGAACAGCTAACACACACATACACACCGTGTCTGTTTGTTCGTTTCCTATTCTGATGCAAAATATTTCACACATTACTTCAACCTGTTATGAATGACACAGAAGACTACCATAAGGGGAATTTAGAATTGAAAAGGACTTAATATCTGGTTCTAGCTATAGTACAAATAGCTCTGTCACTTGGGCCATGGGACTCAACAGATCACATGGTATTGCATATGATCTGTGATGGGAAAAGATACTGTGTGGAATTTATCACAAGCCCGTTTAGAGGAATTGCAATGTAGAACCCTACTGTTCTGGAGCCAGGCCATGTTATCTGTAGCAGACATCTATACAGAGCAGATTTTGATATGCAGTTAGGTTCTTGTAGAGACAAAGTATCTAACTATGAGTCATCAAATGGCCTTATAGTCAGAATCATCTATCATGAACTGGATTCTGTCAGTTTCAACAAGTCATAAGATTGGAGGCATCAGCAACAGTTCTTCCTAAGTTATAAATGTTACATCCAAGAGATATGGCCAGAATAGGTTTGGACAGTAAATGCAGACTGCATAAGCAAGTGGCCTAGAACCTCATATTATCAACCACTGCTACATAGGTTCCTCTCCCTCAGTTTACACCTATACCACAGAGAAGAACCTTATGGATAGCTGATGGGTGGTAACAAATAATGTGATCACAATGACAGCAAGTGGATGAACCTATGAGAGTGAGAATTTACTACAGAGGAAACATTATGCAAGCAAGTGGATGGAATGACTTGGTAGGAGCAGTGGAATGGGACATGTTATCAGGTTATGGATATAGTTTGAAGGTAAAGCAAAAATGTTTTCCTGATGAATTAAACAGTCAAGACATTTTCCAAGTTTTTATGCCTAAAGCACATGCACACACACACACACACACACACACACACACACATACACAGANAAACATTATGCAAGCAAGTGGATGGAATGACTTGGTAGGAGCAGTGGAATGGGACATGTTATCAGGTTATGGATATAGTTTGAAGGTAAAGCAAAAATGTTTTCCTGATGAATTAAACAGTCAAGACATTTTCCAAGTTTTTATGCCTAAAGCACATGCACACACACACACACACACACACACACACACACTCACACACAGAGGTTAGCTTTAAAATACACCAGAGATTAAAAAAATGTTAATAATTTTACTCTCAATTTTCATAGAATTAATCACAAATATTTTTTCTTCTTGCTGTTTTGTGTTCAGAATAAGATTTTGATAGAAAACACAGTGGATATTGGTTGGCTTTAGCCATTCTTCTATAGTCAAATAAATAAATTGTTTACTATTTTCACTGCTGTTAATAATACTGCAAAAAAATATATCAATGTATAGAACTTTGCATTTAAGCAAAATTATTTAAAATGACGTCACTAGCAATAAGTCTTTATATGTATATAAATGACAAAAAGTATACGTAGCAAATTATATTGCATAATTATATCATTACAATATTACATATATTGCATATTTTATAATATTACATATGCTATGTTTATATACACATAAACAAAGCATTTTCCAGTCTAATAGGGATAAATTGTAACTTAAATAAAAATGTTTTCATTTGTTTGATTACTATTGATGGAGAAATTGTTTTCCATACACTTGGTAAGTACTTAGTATTTCCTTTTTTAACATGATCTGTTGTTCTTTTTCTATTTTACTTCTTGAATTTTGGTATTTTTCTTATTGATTTGGTAACTTTTCTATATTAATAAAGACTTTGTCAGTTTGTCACATTTGCTGGAAATGCTTTTGGCAGCAGTTTTTGAACTAGACTTTTTATAGCTTTTTGTTGATATGTTGCTTTGTGATTGCTTCTTTATTTCTAAATTTAAAACTGTATCCACATGTCAGAATTTTTTCTCAACAGCCTATTCCACTCTCTCCTAGTTATCTATGCTTTCATCTTAATATTGAATTCTTTTTGCCTCCTGAAATCTCTCTTGCTGTGTTGCAACTTCACGGTTATATATAAGGTAGAGAGAGAGAAGTATCTTACCCCAGCCCCTTCTCTTCACCTCAGCTTGGTTGTTGAGAGAGAAGATTCAAAAGAGAAATCATTTGCAAAGCAGGCAAGACACCAAACAATAGTATTTCACATGGGAGATGTTAAACCTGGAGTTTTTAAAATGATCAATCAATTATATATATATATATAATCATAGGATAGTTAAAAAGAGAAAAACTTTTTAAATGCAGGCTATTAAATATAATAAGCTGATTAAATAATTCACTGCTCCTTTTCCTTTTCACATTCAGATTATTGTACTAGTCAAATAAAAACACCTATATGTCCAGTGAGCTCTATATGTCCAGTGAGCTCTATGATTTTAATATAGTTCCTGGCTAAATAAATAATATTTACCATTTAGTATCCAGTTTATTCTTTATATCAATTTTAGACAAAGAAGAGAAGAGTGCAGACTCAGAGGAACTAAATAACAAATTCAATAATACTTTATTATAGAAAAATGAATAAATCAATGGGAGAGAGAAAAGAGAGAAAAAGCTGTGATATATATTTTTTAATATCCTGGATGTGAAATAGCATTTCTCACACCATTATCAGCACAATTTGAAGTCATTCAAATGCAGTCTTCTTTACTTTAGAAGTACCAGCAGGTTCTCCAACAGCAGCTGGGACCCCTATCTACATTCTCTTTGAAAACTTTAAATTCAGCATCATGTTATCTGCCAAAATTTCAATGGGTTAGAGGATAAACCAGTAAAATCTTGGAATAGCAGGATGATTTATAGAGAAAAATGATTGGCCAATCTACCTATTACACTCTTTGCCTGCATTATGCTGAAAGAAAGTGGCAGGTTGGAAATACAAAGGTTTGAACATTTAAGGACACAAAAGTCCTATTTCCGGACCCTATCACAGCAATGTGAATGCTCCAAAGAAGAGATTCAGGGAGCTGTCTACTTATTACTCAGCACAGCACTGCTCCCAGTTATACCCTCTTCAATCTCCGTCAGCCCTCCTAACAATATAATTTCAATTCCCAGGTGTGGCCTTGCCATATTTTCCTCTGTTACTTTCAAAGTCAAATGAAAAGAAGATCTACTTTTTCCTACTCCTGGGCACACCAATAATTTCTCCTTTTCCCAATCAGTACTAATTAATCTTTATCAAGGAAGAAAAAAGTGACAGGGCTGCTATTTTTCTTCTTTCTTATCTGTACCTGCATCTCATAGTTTTTCTACACTTATTTTTAAAATTTTGTATCATTTTTTCAGCGTTAGAGTTTTAAACTCAAAGTCTTTAAAACT
>SJYA01001294.1:0-26256 GCA_006410615.1 Neotragus moschatus
AGATTATTAACATAGTCCACTGGGGGAATTATATCAGAACATGAACCTTTTCAATTGAGTTTATTTTTATTTCAGCAGTTTAGTGGGATGGGTATCCTGAATTACCCTCTTGTTTGAAACAAAATGCTGAGCTGAGCAGGCACAATAAAATAAGGAAAATTCAAATTTGGAAAAAGAAATGATGTAGTGACAGACCCCTGGGAGATAAATTAGACTCTTTTAATAACTGCATGGGGTAGAAAAAAAATGGAAGATAACAATTAGGATGCTGGCACAATGGGGAAATCTGAGAAGCTGTTACCCTTGGTATAAGATGAACTGAATCCTGCCAAGTGAAGAGATACAACATGCTGTAGCTTTCAGCTATGCTGAAGAGATCTGTACTCAGAATCCATATCATTGAGTGTCTTTCANAAAAAATGGAAGATAACAATTAGGATGCTGGCACAATGGGGAAATCTGAGAAGCTGTTACCCTTGGTATAAGATGAACTGAATCCTGCCAAGTGAAGAGATACAACATGCTGTAGCTTTCAGCTATGCTGAAGAGATCTGTACTCAGAATCCATATCATTGAGTGTCTTTCATTCTTTCATCAGTTTTGGTCTACATTCATACAACCAGAGTAGACTAACAACTTCAAGCTAATAATTAAATTGCAAGAGATTCTACATTAGAAGTGTCCCCCCTAGACTGGCTGATGAAAGTACAGTCTCCGAGAAGCTCAGTCTCAATTCACATCTTCACAAATTCCCAAAAATCAAGTTGAAATGCATGCTTCGCTTAGAGTCAGAAATCACAAAATGAAACTATAAATGAGAATCAGTAGAACAATACAGAGTTGAAATAGACTCATAAAGACTTTAGATACTAGAATTATCAAAGTATAAAACAGTTACATTTAATATGTTTTAGAGAAAAAAAAAGAAAGAATGAAAGTGTGACCAGAGAATAAGTCACTACCAAAATAAATAAATAAATAAGCAAATCAGACAAGGCACTTCTAGAAATGATATACATAGTAATTGCAATTAAAAACCCCATGGACATCCCTCCCACTTCCCCCATATGGCTGAGTCACACTGTTATACAGCAGAAACTAACACAATTGAAAACAATAATACTCAAATTTTTAAAAAAGGAAAGAAAAATCACAAAGACATGAAAATCATTAAAGGCTCTGAGAGGTCCTGAAAAAAAAAAAAGCAGATTAAACCACTAAATAGAAACAGCTGAAAGAGGAAAGAGCAGACATCTAGTGTTACTATAGCATTCTATGTGGGAGTATATTTATTTTTCCATCTTTACATGTCTTTCTCTCACCCTTTAATCTATCTCTGTGATTCTATTCTTCTTTGGATTCAGCTTTACCTTGACTTCAGGCAGCTGCCTTTGCTCTCAGATATGAGGCTGAGTTGCTGAATCAGGCTTGGTTCTGATCCATTTCTGCTCTGTAATATGAGGCATGGGTGAGTGATACAAGTTTTCTCTAGTTACCATCTAGAATCTGAACTGATGATGTCCCTAGGTGACCAGTGAGTAGCAGAACTAAAACAGTCCTGTGGAGAACCACCCTCCTCCTGTTTAAGTGAGAGAAAAATTTTCACGCTGTATGACCTGACAGGCATTTTCCCTCGTAGAGTTTTGAACAGACTGATCTCTGACCCGAGGGATGGAAGACTGTGATTGACTGCTGACTCACTGTGGTTCTCCCGTGTTTTCAGTGGTCCAAATGCATTTCATGCTTCAACCTATGCTGAGCTATTTTAAAAGTGCAAATAAATAGGGCCTCTGTGGGAGGTTTGAGGATCCTAGAAAATAGCATTTTGAATTATTGCCTACTTATATAATGTACATGAGTTAATATTCCCCAAAGGATCTTATATTTTTAACTTCATATTTTCTGCTACATTGGAGTCTCCTCTTGCATTGCTACATTTTGTTCTTGGCCAAAAAGATTTGAAACTGCTCTTCACATCAGAGTCCAAACTAAGAGCACCCAGTAATTTTAAAAGCCTAACTTTAACTGGCAGGTACCCATCAGATCCTTTGAAGATAAGATGGGGAATTTTCTTCAGTTAATTTCTAAGCTGATTTACTAATAATGTTATAATATATAAAAGTCCACATCCACAGAGAATAGAATAAATAGAATAGAATAAATTGTGCATGAATTCATTCATGTACTGTGTATATTTCAACTGATCAGGATAACTATGGATTGCTTATCTTTCAAAGTGGATATTTGTCAAACTTCTGCTATAGTTCAAAAAAAAAAAACCCTCTGTGCATATGATTCTAATTGTGAGACATGTGTTAAGCATAGGAAATATCATTGAATATTACCACATGCAAAATTTGAGTCAGGTACCATAAATGACTTAAGTAGCTGACTAACAGTGGAAATATTTAAAATACATGGAATCAGTTGTGGATTTCAAAAAAAAAATCATTTTTTTTTCTCTTTTTTCTCCAGGTACTGTCTTCAATTTTGCTATGTCAAATTCTTCTTCCTTTCCTTGTAAGTCCATTAAAAATCATTTGGAGAAGTCTGCGTACAAAAATGTTCTTTTAGGCAGAAGGTGAATCAGCATTCCATGTTCTTAGACTAGGATGGATGCACTTGTATTTACCCTCCCTTATATAAGATGCTTTGCACCCCACCTTCATCCCCTAGCTATGTGAAGGAACCCCTAAGGAACCACTTGCTTGTGGAAAGTGGTTTGTTTACAAGAGGGTCCACCTGGAGCCTTACTTAGGAGAGATGGTCTGCTCAAGCTGTATCATCAAATGCTGGGTCTCCCTGCTTCCCCACCCCCTCCTCTCATTTTGGGCCAAGAGATTGAAGAGACCTGGGAAAGAAAGGACTCAGAGTATTAAGCATTCTTGATGTATTGGGAGGCCTGCTTTTCATAACAAGGAAGAAACTTGTTCGCACCACTTACAGACAGGAAGAGCCAAACAGGAGTTACATGTAGAAAGAGTGGAATTGGAAAGAAAAAGATATTTTTCATGTTTGAAACTTTTCATTCAACCTACCTAAAATGAAGTGTGTGAGCTACACTTGTTCAGAGGCATGCAGCTAGAAGCTGAGTTATCACACAGAAAGAATACTGCAGAAGTCATTCTAATATCATCTAAGAAGGGTCTAGATCAACTTTTCATTTCTCTCTGAATTTGAATTCTACAGTATCAAATTTTTTTAAATGACATTTGTATTTCTCTTTATCAAAGTCAAAAACAAACAAACAAATAAATCCATAAAAATCTGCTCAAAAATCTCAACTCAAAGATATCACTGTTACAATTGTATACTATTCTATATATGTTTTCTTATGTATTTTAAGGATGCAGAAATACCATGCTGCTTCTGCTGCTGCTTTAGTCATGTCCCACTCTGTGCGACCCCATAGACGGCAGCCCACTAGACTCCCCGTTCCTCGGATTCTCCAGGCAAGAACACTGGAGTGGGTTTCCATTTCCTTCTCCAATGCAGGCAAGTGAAAAGTGAAAGTGAAGTCGCTCAGTCGTATCCAACTCTTCGTGACCCCATGGACTGCAGCCATGGGATTTTCCAGGCAGGAGTACTGGAGTGGGGTGCCATTGCCTTCTCCGAGAAATACCATATACATGAACTATTGACAGAAAGAAAAATGCACAACACAAAGGTTTTATTTGGGGATCTTACTAAGGACTGTAGCCTGGGAGACAGCTTCTCAGAGGAACTGCTCCAAAGAGGTAAGGAGGGAGCCAAGATACACATTATTTTTGTTGTTGTTGGAGACAAAAAGACACCTAAAGACTATTGCTTAATCACAAAGAATTTCAAGTTAATGGTTGTAGTGCTTTTCTATATGGGAAAGTGAAAGTGAAAGTCGCTCAGTCATGTCCGACTCTTTGCGATCCCATAAACAGTATAGTCCATGGAATTCTCCAGGCCAGAATACTGGAGTGGGTAGCCTTTCCCTTCTCCAGGGCATCTTTCCAACCTAGGGAAGTTCTATAGAAAACGGAAGAGGCACAGAAAAGTTTTTCTCCATCCTGAGTTTGCCTCAGGTTCATGCAGAGTCAGTGGGTGACTGCAGTGGCGAATGGCTTGATCCTTATAAAACTTGAATGGCAGGTAATATTTTCTTTTTCTTCTCAAATTGGACTCTCTCTCTTTAATAGGATTTTATTGACATAATCTTTTTTTAATGTAAGATACAGTGCGCATCTTTCTTGACCAATAAATCAACTCTAACATTTTAAATAATGCATAGTATCTCACAGGATGAGATGATTAAATTTTATTTAGCTAGTTGCTGTGTTTTGTACTTTGACTTTTATTTGAATTTTTTTACCAGTTGCTATAACAATAGGATTAACATTTTTAAAGGAAAATCTTTAGGTATATACTTAAAATAATGCAATGGATTGAATTAATTTTCTCCAAATCATAAAAAATAGTTTTATAACGTAGCACTTCTTATATAAAGGGGCTTTCCTGGTGGCTCAGACAATAAAGAATTTGCCTGCAATGCAGGAGACTCAGGTGTGATCCCTGGGTCAGAAAGATCCCCTGGAGAAGGGAATGGCAACCCACTCCAGTATTCTGACCTGGAGAATTCTGTCTACAGAGGAGTCTGGAGGGCTACTGTCCATGGGGTCACAAAGAGTCGGACATGACTGAATGACTAACACTTTCACTTCGCCTGTATAAAATGAATTTTTTCCTAATTACTAAGTCATACAGATGAGGGCATTTAGAATGAGCCTACAGACTATTTCATTTTGAGTGATGCTGTAAAAGGGAGCACTGTTTTCTTTACTTTTCAATTGCTTGTTAATCAATTACAGGCTGTTTAAATTCCTACTCTCCCTTTTATCTACCAATAGTATCCCTTTTACTCCTTTAAGTTAAATATATTGTTCTCAAATGGTATTGTGTCTAGAATTCTAACTGAAAGCTTTTACGAATAGATATATTATGTCGTTCCCTTCACTCAATTCCTGACATTCTGGAAAGCTCTTAACAGGAAAGTTTATATGTTGAACAAAGAAAAATCAATAATAACTTGAAGACTTGGAACTGATTTTACCTTGCTACATTTCTAGGGAAAAGCAGAATTATTGACAATATCCCTGAAAGAAGGAGCTTGCATTATAAGAAAGATCCTATTAGGTATTTCATTATATTTGCAACATTCTGAATTCTTATAACTCAGTCAAACTATTGGAAGCAATTTATAAAATCTTTAAGCATTCAGTGATTGTTTTAAGAATGAACTGAAGAAATAGTTGTATGGCTTCTTTCTTATATTGTTAATTCTTTTTATAATATTCTCTCTAGAATTCAGCATGCCATCTTAAAAAAAAAAAAAAACACCTTATATCTTTCTATGTTCAGTGAATTCAGGTTTACTTCCTAGGTTGATATATTTCCTATGGCCATTGTTAATAACCAGCTGAAATATTTACTTTTTATAATTAAGATATAGATAATTTATTTCTTTAAAAATTCTGACAAAAATAGACCTATAGATGCCCAGTGGACTAAAAGTAAAGTTGCTAATAAAGACACGCTAGTGCTCATTTTCAAAGAAGGCAATGGCACCCACCTCCAGTGCTCTTGCCTGGAAAATCCCATGGATGGAGGAGCCTGGTAGGCTGCAGTCCATGGGGTCGTGAAGAGTTGGACACGACTGAGGGACTTCACTTTCACTTCTCATTTCCATGGACTGGAGAAGGAAATGGCAACCCACTCCAGTGTTCTTGCCTGGAGAATCCCAGGGACGGGGGAGCCTGGTGGGCTGCCATCTATGGGGTCACACAGAGTCGGACACGACTGAAGTGACTTAGCAGCAGCAGCAGTGCTCATTTTTGGTGACCTTAGGCAAGTATTATGGTCTTCAAGTGCCAAAGGTGCTAATTAATTTTGCTCTTTCCACGTTAGAAAATAATGCTTACTGCCTGAAGGTTTGTTGCTTGATGCAATCAATGCTGCATACGAATTAATACCAGGAAGAAATCGATACACATAAGGGAAAGGAAAACTTGATTAGCCACCTAGCTGGATGTGCAGAGCATAGAAATGAAACAAGAATTTAAGAATTACCACTGCCAAAGGATTTGTCCTTTTCCCATATGTTTAAAACTTTCATCAGAGGCGAAACTTTCTCTGAATTTCCTTTACCACAGTTACTCATCATTTTCACTATGCATGCAAAACTCACTCATTATTTTCTGTGCCTGCTGCTTATCTCTGCATAAAACCTAGTCTGATTCCCATAAGACTGGGAGGAGGTTCCTCTCATTCAGTCAAACCATGGCTCCAGTGTAGGTGTGTTGTTTAGTCACTAAGCCATGCCTGACTATTTGTGACCCCATGGCCTGCAGCACACCAGGCTCCTCTGTCCATGGGATTTTCCAGGCAAGAATACTGGAGTGGGTTGCCATTTCCTTCTCGAGGCGATCATCATGTTAAACATCCTCCAAGTGAATGTATGAGAAATTCTTAATCCAAACCTTGCTTTTCACCTTTTATAACTGTAATTCTGAAGAGCCAATGCCTTCATCTACAAATAAGAAAATACTGTTTGGCATTTCCCAGAACAAACGAGATCACAGTTGACTGACACTCGAACTGCTCAAGTTCACTTATACAGATTTTTTTTCAATAGTAAATACTACAGTACTACAGGATCCAGGTTAGTTGAACCTCAGATATAGAGGAATTGCATCTATTTAGGTAAACTACAAATTATATGGATTTTCAACTGCACTGAAGGACTGGCACCCAAGCCTAAACAATGTTCAAGGGTTAATTGCATTTATTTCCACTGTTCTCATCATGTTTCCTTTTTTAAAAATCAGTACTGTTGCCACATGGTCACAAATGGCTGCTGCCATCCAGGCATCATATCTGCATTTAAATCACTAGCCCTTTTATAATTACCTTCTATATTTCTAGTATCCATTTCACATCTTTACTTTCAGCTATCAACCGGTTATTGTCATTATGCCAGACCTTACACTTTTTATCAGATTAAAATCATGGCTACACACATGAACATAAAAACTATCTGAAAATGTTCTGATTGTAACATTTGTCATGTGTACTTCCTATATGTAGGCTGTGTAAATATAAAGACAGAAGATATAGTGTTTTAGTTTATTAGTTGATATTTATCTTTATATAGAAAAACCCACAGTTTATTCAAAACACCAAAATAAGAACAGAAAGGATTTTAATGTAATTCTGCCCTCCACCATGGAAGCACCTTTAGGCATCTTAACTACTCATCTAAGTGTGTGTACCTCAATTGTTTTTAGACATCACTGTCATTACAATGCTAATTTCCAGGAGAATAGGTTCTCTCTCTTATTTTTCACTTTGTCTTTGGCACCTAAAACCCACTGGCAATCTTTGTTAAGAGAGTGAATAGATATGTCATTTTTCCATTAATGCTTTTAATCNATCTAAGTGTGTGTACCTCAATTGTTTTTAGACATCACTGTCATTACAATGCTAATTTCCAGGAGAATAGGTTCTCTCTCTTATTTTTCACTTTGTCTTTGGCACCTAAAACCCACTGGCAATCTTTGTTAAGAGAGTGAATAGATATGTCATTTTCCCATTAATGCTTTTAATCATCTTTTTTCTCCAAAATTCACTTTGTTTTATTTACAAGTTTATGTGTGTGTGGAGCTGTTTCAGTGGAAAAGAATCTGCCTGCCAACGCAGAAGACATAGGAGATGTGGGCTCAGTCCCTGGGTCAAGAAGATCCCTTGGGGTAGGAAATAGCAACCAACTCTAGTATTCTTGCCTGGAAAATTCCATGGACAGAGGCGTCTGGTGGGCTACAGTCCACAGGTTGCAAAGAGTCAGACGTGACTGAGAACACGCTCACATTCATAGAGCCATTTACCTCTGCTTCCACAGTCCTGATATTCTTCTTCTTCTTCTTTTTTTTAATGCCAAAGTAAACCTATTTTGCTAAAGAGAAAATGTTGGACTAGAATAAAACTAAGTACAGTCTTGATATTGTGCATTTGTGGGGAAAAAACCCTGAGATTGCCAATTGTGTATTTCTCAGAGATACATCTAACTAGTGTTTTGGGGTTTTTTTTTTTTTTTTTAAGTTAAAGGACCTACTGACTTTGAAACATATGTCTATACATTTGAAAATTAAAGGCAAACTATACAATCTTCTCTATTGGCCACAGTTCATGGAAATGAAACTTATTACTATATACTGAAAATTATATGAACTAAAACACAGAAGGTAAGTATTCATAGTAATTTTTATTGTAACCAAAAGCAGGATGAATATGCCACATGAGAAGAAAGGAAATACATTTTCATCTACTTTATGGCATACTAGTTTTCAGATTGAAAAGACCAGACATTTATATATCCTCTTTGAAATCTTCCTAAAGAGTACAGGAAATCACAGACTTAAAGTACATATGATTTAAAATACACTAATTATGTGTGTTGAGCCTTTATTCTCCATATCATTTTCTAATACATCTTTGTTATATTCAGCTTGTCCCAGTTGACATTAAAAGTCCAGTTGAAACCATTTCCTTTCAAATTGGTCCTTTGGGCCATCAAGAGATCTTTTTGCCTAAGGACCCCTCTGAAAGACTATGACAGTGAATAAAATAAGCTGAGAAAAAAACTATAAGGAATTGACATTCACACTTAAATATTTTTATAAAAACATAAAGTTTTTCCTTTCTTAACTACTATACAAATGATACCTACCATGTTATCAATGATATTGCCTCATTTACTGGCAATAGAATATTCTCTTGGAACTATTTAAAAACAAGGCAAAACAAGCCAAACAACTTTTAACCTAAATGAAGATGAAATAAATATTCAAGTTTGAGATGTCTTCTACTTGGAAATTGACATGCCAGCTTGTTTTCTGTGTGGACATTTGTTTTGGAGTGTGACTTATCTATAGCATGTGGTTGAAACTTTTGAAGATGAAGTATTTCAGAAGAGCTGTCACTATGATAACACATCAATCATGACTGGGGACCGAGCAGCAGATTGTTTGATCTTTTCTGTCTGTTTTCCATGTTATATATGTATATATGTGCATATGTATATATATATACATACATGTATATATATGTGTGTATATATATACATGTATGTATTCTCAGTTGCTTCAATCATGTGTGATTCTGTGTGACCCTGTGGACTAGAGCCCACTAGGCTCGTCTGTACATGGGATTCTCCGGGCAAGAACACTGGAGTGGAATGCTGTACATATCTATGTATATGTCTCTACCTATATGTACATGTTTTTATTAGTAATAAACATAATACATGTTTAAGGAGTGGTTGGTAAAATTTTGTAAGGGCTTACTCTGATTCAGCAACTGCCTCTGTAAAGGATTTTACATGTTTTGATTTTTAAAAACTCCTAGTCTAAGTATTGCTTTATTTCTACCATGCGGAAAAGAAAACCAAGGTGCAAAGTGGTAAGGAAACTTGCCTAAGGTCTCACAGCCAGTAATTGGAAGAACACAGATTTGAATCCAGCTCTAGGCTCTTATTTTTCACTCTACAGAAATGAATAAATGCTAAATAACTCTACCAAATATTTTCAGGAAATTTAAAGTTAAAAATTAATAGAAATGTTTCAGTAATTATGGTACTGCTACCCAAGGGGTTAAGACACACACACAAAAAGTGGTCCGTTGATAATATAGATGAAATCTTCACACTTTCATGTATTTTTTTTTCTGTCTTATATATTATAATACAGGTAATGTTCAAGGAGGCTGGAGGAAACAGACATATGTAAAATAATAGAAGTAACTTGATGGTTGATAATACAGGAAGCACCAAGATGCTCAGGATGGTAGTGAAAGGGAAAGGAAAGTCGCTCAGTCGTGTCCGACTCTTTGCGACCCGTGGACTGTAGCCCACCAAGCTCCTCCATCCATGGGATTCTCCAGGCAAGAGTACTGGAGTGGGGTGCCATTCCCTTCTCCAGCTCAGGATGGTAGTTCTGTGCAAAAGCAGATGTGGGTTGTGAAGAAGAATGGATTATAATGCAGGAATTATGTGAACCTCTGTTAAGTACAGTTGTTGCAGGTTTTCAAGTTCTCTAAGACTAATTATATATATATATATACACACACACACACACACACACACACACACACACCTTGGGCACTGTGGTTATTATTTTCTGTGGTACAAGGCTGGAAAATGCTCAGTTTCAACTCAAACCATTTTAGAGAAAGCTCTCTCCAGTCTACAAATTGCAGGTAGTTGCTGTGACTAAAAATCAGTATCATTTTTATAGCAGCCTGCTTATTTTAACATTCATTGATTTTTTACAGATATGTTGAGAGGAGCTATTTTTCTCAGAATCTAGTCACATGCTAAAATCATAATGCAAAACCAATATTACTTTAGTTATCACCTTAGGAAAAACTGATTGCCAGAGCAACCTAGTTGTGATTGGAGCTGAAGTTATTGCATTTGATTTAAAGGCAGAACATACAGAATATACTTAAAATTTCTGCTTCTCCTTCCCTAGTTATATCAATCAAGGAGAACACGGTATAACTCTTTCCTTTTAAAATATTTATACTTTACTTCTAAAGTATACTAAAGAAGGGAGCAAGTTACATGCAAAGTTCATCAGCAGCAGTCTAAAAGCAACCAAAATGGCCTTGTTGTCTGCACAAGGGGCCATGCTTGTTGTCTACAAGCGTGGGGCCTGTTCTGGATGAATCAACAAAAATTAAAATAGTAAATTTTTCACAGCCAACTATGTTAGGGTTTTCCACTTAGTGCTAGTTGTAAAGAATCTGCCAGCCAATGAAAGAGATGCAAGAGATGAGCATTTGATCCCTGGGTAGGGAATATCTCCTAGAGAAGGAAATGATAATCCATTCTAGCTTTCTTGCCTGGAAAATTACATGGATAGAGGAGCTTAGTGGGCTATAGTCCATGGGATTACAGAGAGTCAGACATAACTGAGCGAAGGAGCACATATACTAGATTTTTCTAGGAAATGTGGTGATTAAAAATATTCTTTAGAATGACCATGAGTCTATCTCACTAAAGAAAATTCTACTCAACATTCTGACAATATTTGCAACCTACTTTCAAGCCTTTCAGTTCCATTCTTCATCTTGATTTGATTTCTCCCTTGGCTGCTTCCTTCATTAAGATCTGGGCTATACTTTGTACCTATTTTCTTCTCTGACATCCACCAGACCACTCTAAGGCAATCAAGTTATCTTTCAAAGTTTTATTTCATTCTCTTATCTGGTTTCTCTGTAGACTGGAGGTATTTCCTTTCTCTTAAATCTAGAGACAGACAGTCCAGAGGGAGTACAGTGCCTCTATGATATTGTCAATAACTCAACCTTCATGCATCTTACTTCTCCATTATCTTTAGAGCATGTTTTTCACTTTCTAGTTGCAAGACGGTGGCTGCAGCTCTGGCCATCATATTTGGCTTCCAGAAAGAAAGAAGAAGGAAAGAGGAGGTAAAGGGAATATGGATTTCAGAGTCAGCCCCCTCAAAGAGCTTTCTTGAAGACCTCACTCTACAACAACTTTCCTTTTCATAACATTGGTTACCCTAGTTTTCAAGGGAAATGACAAATTTTTTATTTGTTAAAATAGCCACTCTCAAACTATAGATTTCTCTCAATGAAGAGAAAGGGTTCAGTTCAGTTCAGTTCAGTCGCTCAGTCATGTTTGACTCTTTGTGACCCCATGGACTGCAGCACACCAGGCTTCTCTGTCCATCACCAACTCCTGAAGTTTACCCAAACTCATGTCCATTAAGTCAGTGATGCCATCCAACTATCTCATCTTCTATCATCCCCTTCTCAACCCGCCTTCAATCTTTTCCAGCATCAGGGTCTTTTCAAATGAGTCAGCTCTTCGCATCAGGTGGCCAAAGTATTGGAGTTTCAGCTTCAACATCAGTCTTTCCAATGAACAACCAGGACTGATCTCCTTTAGGATGGGCTGGTTGAATCTTCTTGCTGTCCAAGGGACTCTCAAGAGTCTTCTCCAACACATGGTTCAAAAGCATCAATTCTTTGGCACTCAGCTTTCTTTATAGTCCAACTCTCACATGCATACATGACTATTAGAAAAACTATAGCCTTGACTAGAGGGACCTTTTTTGGCAAAGTTATGTCTCTGCTTTTTAATATGCTCTCTGGGTTGGTTAAAACTTTCTTTTAAGGAGTAAGTGTCTTTTAATTTCATGGCTGCAATCATCCATCATCTTTGGTGATTTTGGAGCCCCCAGAATAAAGTCTGCCACTGTTTCCATTGTTTCCCCATCTATTTGCCATGAAGTGATGGGACCAGATGCCATGATCTCAATTTTCTGNTGGGTTGGTTAAAACTTTCTTTTAAGGAGTAAGTGTCTTTTAATTTCATGGCTGCAATCATCCATCATCTTTGGTGATTTTGGAGCCCCCAGAATAAAGTCTGCCACTGTTTCCATTGTTTCCCCATCTATTTGCCATGAAGTGATGGGACCAGATGACATGATCTCAATTTTCTGAATGTTGAGCTTTAAGTCAACTTTTTCACTCTCCTCTTTCAAGTGAAGCTCATCAAGAAGCTCTTTATTCCTAGAGAAAGGGTTATTAGATATTAACCAGGTATCTGGCTTTACATAATTTTAACAAAGATAATTTGTTCATTCATTCATGTAAAAACTTCTTTTCCCAAACTCTTAATCTGTAAAAAATTAGGAGTTTGGGATTAAAATGTACTCCCAAACTATTATATGTAAAATAGATAACTAATAAAGACCTACTGTATAGCATAGGGAACTATATTCAGTATCTTGTAATAACCTATAATGGAAAAAATCTAAAAAAGAATATATATGTATAACTGAATCACTTTGCTGTATGCCTTAAACTAACAAAATATTGCAAATTAACTATATTTCAACAAAAAAGTTTAAAGACACAAAACTTGTATTCATTTTAAATGTTTAAGATACTTGGAAAGATTGAAGGCAGGAGAAGGTGAAGACAGAGGATGAACTGGCTAGGTGACATTACTGACTCAATGGACATGAGTTTGAGCAAGCTCCAGGAGATGGTGAAGGACAGGGAAGCATGCTTCAATCCATAGGATCACAAAGAGTTG
Source organism: Neotragus moschatus (assembly GCA_006410615.1). NCBI lineage: Eukaryota > Metazoa > Chordata > Mammalia > Artiodactyla > Bovidae > Neotragus > Neotragus moschatus. The sequence goes on from SJYA01001294.1 coordinate 13,154, forward strand.
GACATGACTGAACCACTGAATGACAGCAAAAATACTTGGAGACCAGAGATTAAAAAAGACACAATCATTGTCCTAGAAGATATCACAGATAACTCTCAGTACTGGGAAATTAAAAAGATAATTGTAATGCTATGTATATATATGTATGTATATATACACACATATATATGTATATATATAAAATGGAGCTAACAGGAAAGTATTTTTAAACATGAGGCTATTGCATTGGGATCACAAAGGAGATGTCATAAATCTTCCCTTGTGCATATGTGCTGAGTACTCAGTCATGTCCAACCCCTTGTGAACCCATGGACTATAGATCATCAGGCTCTTCTGTCCATGAGATTTTCCAGGCAAGAATACTGGAGTGGGTTGCCATTTCCTCCTCCAGGGGATCTTCCTGACCCAGGGATCAAAACCACATCTCCTGTATTGGCAGACAGATTCCTTACCACTGAGCCACCCAGGAAGCCCAGCATATTGGTAGTGTTTGGTAAACATTTTCTTTAAAAAAGAATGAAATTTGGGACCACAGACACACAAAAAAGGAGTGTGTGGGGGAGGATTAGAGAGCAGGCCAATATATGGTAGCAATATGTGCTAAGAAATAGGATGGCGACTTTAGGATGTTCAGGCAAGTTCAAGAGCTTGGTATGATGGACATATAATGACCCAACTGGAAACATGAAAGAATTCATGCTCAGACAAGAAACACCAGGGAACTCCTATGGAAGCACCAGGAAGTTTCTGTAATAAGAGAAGATGTGCAGCTTTCAACCTGAAAGGAAAAATCAAGTCTTTTGAAGAATATTAAGCAAAGCATTAGTTACTATGGTTTTTGCATTTGGAATATAATTAATGTGGTGGAGAGGAAAATGGCTTGAAGTGGGTTGGGTATGGAGAATGGAGGCAGTAAGGACCAGCACCACTAAGCCATACAAGACACAGTAAGAATTTGAAGGTGATGGTGGCTGTGGGAACAGAGTAGGAGGGAAAATTTAGGAGGTGTTCACACCCTCTGTTTCCCCTGTGGAATCCCCTTCACTATTCCTTCTTTCCTTGCCTTCTTGCCCCACCTGTCAAAATTTCATGCATCTTTTAAGATCTATGGAAAAATTTACCCTCAAACTTTTCTCTTCCTTATCCTAAATTCATATTATCCTCCCTTCTAAACCTNTTCTTTATTCTTCTCCTTCAACAAAGATTTGAAAATCTACCATGACTGCTACATATACCTAGTTTCCCTGCCTTTGGCTTCAGGAAATGCTTCACACTGCACTGTATTTCTCAGCATACCACCTATCCATGCCTCAAGTGATGGGGATACAGGATGCATCTAGTTCATGGTGATCAAAGACAATACCAGGTAAATAGCTGCATCCTTATTGCCAAAATGTAGGTTTTTGAGTGGAGGAGTAATATGGTCAGATACGTGTTTTTGAAAGATCCCACTTGTACTGGTATCTAAGATCTAGTCAAGGGAACAGAGTAGAGCCAGGAAAACAGTTCAGAGACAAATAACACAGGCAAGGTGGGCTTAGGACAGCACTAGTCATTGTCATGGTGAGAAGGAGAACTTGTTTAGTTTCTAAGTTGTGTTCAACTCTTTGTGACCCTGTGGACTGTAGCCCAGCAGGCTCCTCTGTCCATGGGCTTTCCCAGGCAAGAATGCTGGAGTGGGTTTCCATTTCTTTCTCCAAGGGATCTTCTTGGCCCAGGGCTCAAACCCAGGTCTCCTGTATTGCAGGCAGATTCTTTACAGCTGAGGCACCAGGCAAGCCTGAGTAGGGGGAAGAGGGACATGAAAGAAGCAAAATTAATAAAGCTTTACTTAAGGTTCCATTATTATTCAAACCTACTTATTAAGCTCTTTCTCCATTTGGGAAAAACCTTCCCTTTTCACTTATCACCCAGACCCCCTTGTGGTATTGAAAAGGAAATGAGTACTGGAACTGAAATTTTTAAGGGAAAGTTAGAAAATAAAGTTAATATCCTTAATTATTTGCATAGTGAGATCTATTAACTCTAGGAGTAAGGAATGACTGGCAAAGCAGTGGTGTTCCAGGAGTAGGTTCTGGAAACTCCAATGCCTCACAGACTAGAAGAAGCTTGACCCTGCGGTGCAGTCCATAGTTTAATTCATTTGGAAATGTCCAGACAATTATGCTTTTATCTCATGCAGCCTATGTATAAGGAGGACAAATGGCACATTTTGATCAGAAGAAGAATAAAGAAATCTACTGGAGTGTGGTAGTTAAGAATATTATCTCAAGAGTGAAAATGGATGAGTAGCAAGGGCCAGGAATCTGATTTTCCACATAAATAACATCTGTCTGATGTAACTATTTTGGAGCTATAGACTGTTAAAAGCTTGCAACATCTACAGGATGTCCTGGATAGTTAAACACCCTTCATTTTGGTCAATTTCAGATCTTGGGGCAGCAAAGCAGTAGCAGGTACCTCTCCTATAGCCCACAGCCACATGGCAGGCCGAATTCACATATTCCTGGAGCAATTTGCCAGCAGCTTGCGGGAGTCAGGGTGAGCAATAAGGATTCTGTCCTCCAAATATCGGGGACCTGTTTTCTGATTGCTGATGGCTGCCACCTGATTGTGGGGGTCAAACACAGAGAAAAGCAGAAATTATTACAAATTTTTCCTCTTACTGAAGTGACTTCCAGGGATTTCAAGATCCAGTGTCTGTTTTTTAATTTAACTTAATTTTTTTTTTCTCTTTCATTTTTCTCTTTGTCATCTTTTGGGAGCCAGACAAGGATTAGGACATTCAAAAGCAATTGCATATAAAGGGGAATTTAAAAAGTCATTGCACATACCCAGGGAAATGAGAAGATTCAGAAAATATCTAAGACCTTAAGTTTCCATCTCAGGCTTATTGTTTATCAAGAGAAACCCTACAATAAGAAAACATGTAAACCAAACAAACAAGCAGAAAAGAAAATGAAAACCCCCCAGCATCCTGGGAAAGGGAAAATCTCTAATCTCCAGTTAACAAATGATTCAAATGTACATTTTTAAACAACAACCACCACCACCACCACAACAAAAGCAGAACACAAATAAAGAAACATTAACGGCAGCATATTCAGAGAAAAATAAATCAACAGAAACTTTCTCTGAAAAATACCAGATAGCAGACATAAGAGACAATAGCTTCACACTCAATAGGGTGATTAGTATAAAAAATAAACAAAAAAATGAAAAACTGTCAGATAGTAACAAGTGTTGGTGAAGAGGAGAATTTGGCATTCCTGTATGCTACTACTAGTAGCATAAAATGGTACAATTGCTGTGGAAAATACTATGGAAGTTCCTCCAAAAATTTAAAATAATGAATTACTATATGCTCCAGCAACTTCACTTCTGAGTATATATACAAAAGAATTAAAAGCAAGAACTTGAAAAGATATCTATACTCTCATGTTCATAGCAGATCTATCAATACAACCAAAAGATGGGGGCAACAAGGAACTCATCAGGAAATGAATAGATGCACAAATTGTAGCATATACATACAATGGGATTTTACAAACACAGCCTTAAAGAAGGAAAAAATCAGATAGTGAATGAAAGTCCCTCAGTCGTGCCCAACTCTTTGCAACTCCATGTACTGTAGCCTGACAGGCCCCTCTGTCCACGAAATTCTCCAGGCCAGAATAGTGGAGTGGGGTCCCTTCTCCAGGGGATCTTCCCAACCCAGGAATGGAACCCAAGTCGCCTGAATTACAGGAAGATTCTTTACCATCTGAGCCACTAGGGAAGCCCAAATCATATACATGCTACTAACTGGATGAACCTTGTAAAAAAATACTAAACCAGTAGCAAAAGGACAAATACTGTGTTATGACACTTACATTAAGTACCTAGAGTAATCAAATTCATAGAAACCGAAAGAAAAATGAAGGTAGTCATGGGAATGTGTGGAGTTACAGTTTAATGGGTAGAGTTTCAGATTTACAAAGTGAAAGGAGCTTTGGAAGTGGGTGGTGATCATGGCTGCCCAACAGTGAAAATGCTCTTAAATTTATTGGATTGTTAAAATGGTAATTTTTATATTATTTTTTATCATAATTAGAAAATTAGAACATATTTTCTAGAGCCAGAGAGCCTGGGTGTGACCTTGACTCTCTCACTCACCAACTGGATGACCATAAGCACTTTACTTCACTTCTGCCCTCTTATTTGCTTATTTGTCAAATAAAGGAAATAATATCCCTTAATTTATAAGTTATTGTGTGGATGAATTGAGGTAAAATATGCAAAGCACTTAGAAGTTCACCCATTAAAATGCTCAGAAAGAACTAGAAAGTAATTTATCAAGAAAATTATATAAAAAAGAAACACAGTTGCTAGCTATTTGGATTTAAGTAAGGATTGCTTTACATTCTTATGGTGAATATTAAAGACACATCACACTCATAAAACTGTCATAATTTAGACCCCCTTTTTTTAAAAAAATAAGGTTTATCTAACACCTTGTGTGTGTAATATTGGATGTGATGTTAGTTCACCCATTCCAATTATCTCATGGCTCTGTAATTCAATTCGCTTCTTAATGTAATGCTATTTTCTTAGAATATGTCATTATGGAAAATAAAAATATTTTCCCACATTCCCAACCTCTTTGGCCATCCATGGAACAATGTTCTTCAAGCTGTAGAGCTCAATCTTTTTCAATAGTTATTTTTTAATGGTAGAATATCATTAATAAGCATATGTCTTCATTACTGTAATTGTTAGGTTTGGGGAGATCTTGTAACTGAAATCTCAGTCTATTGGGATGTGATTTAAAAGATGTATAGGTTATGAGAATGGGTTTATATATCATGAAGTGAAGTGAAGTCACTCAGTCGTGTCCAGCTCTTTGTGAGCCTATGGACTGTAGCCAACAATTTTCCTCCATCCATGAAATTTTCCAGGCAAGAGTACTGGAGTGGGTTGCCAGTTTCTTCTCCAGGGGATTTTCTTGACCTAGGAATCGAACCTGGGTCTCCTGCATTGCAAGCAGACACTCTTACCATCTGAGCCACCAGGGAAGCTCCTAGAGAAGTTCTAAATTCAGGCTGAGTCTATGAGTTCTTTGGCCTAAGAGCCTCATTTTGTAATCTCTTTAATACAGTGACTAATACTTAGTATAAACATGGCTTTAAGATTTATAAGAAATATAAATATACATAAATCTCTGCAGTAGGCTACATTATAACCACTATTCATAAATAACTGCTAACTATCTCTGAAGGAAGATTATGTCTTCCGAATTTGATGACATTAGACTTAGCCACATGTCTTAACTTGCTTTCAGTGTATGTGAGTGAAATGTGTTTCATTTGGGGGCAAATGCCTTACAAACCAGCATATAGTTCTCCACGTGCCACAAGAAATGGCAATGTTCTAGATAGAATCTACTTCATCATCTTAGGTTCTGGGTGAAGACAACATGTAGCAGAACCACAGCTGACTTAGAATGAGAATGTATGCTTAGTGTGAGCAAAAATTAAAGTGCTGATGATTTTATATAACAAATAAGTGGAATAAAATAATAAATAATAGAAAACATTAGGCTGCATAATGCTAATAGTGAAGTCACTCAGTCGTGTCCAACTCTTTGTGACCCCGTGGACTGTAGCCTACCAGGCTTCTCTGTCCATGGGATTCTCCAGGCAAGAATACTGGAGTGGGTTGCCATTTCCTTCTCCAGGGGATCTTCCCGACCCAGGGATTGATCCCGGGTCTCCCGCATTGGAGGCAGACACTTTAACCTTTGAGCCTAAAGGTGAGTATTATTCTATGGTGCTTTTGTTCATGCTACAGTTGTGTGTGTGTGTTTCTGTACCAAGATGTGATTAACAATGTATTTATTGTGTGTCAACGAAAAATAATTTTGAAAAAAAGATGGAGATTTAGAGGTCAAGAGGAATCATTTCTATTTATAGTGCTACTTAGAAAACAAAGTGTGATTGATTCACATAATAATGCTTGTTGTTGTTCAATTACTAAGTCATGTCTGACGCTTTGCAATCCCAAGAACTACAGCATTCCAGACTTCCCTGTCCTTCCCTATCTCTCAGAATTTGCTCAGACTCATGTCCATTGAGTCAGTGATGCCATCCAACCATCTCATCTTCTGTCACCCCCTCCTCTTGTTGCCCTCAATGTTTCCCAGCACCAGGGTCTTTTCTAATGAATTGGCTCTTCACATCAAGTGGCCAAAGTATTGGAGTTTCAGCTTCAGCATCAGTCCTTCCAATGAATATTCAGGGTTGACTTCCTTTAGAGTTGAGTGGTTTGATTCACATAATACAATGTATGAAACAGTTCACGTATTTCAGGCAAAATGTAATTTTTAACTCAGTTAGGCCATTGCCTCAATAATTCAGTTTTAACTCAGTATATTACAAATGCATTTCTCTACCCTTCAAAAAGGATTAAACTAGATGCATTTGATCACTTGGCCTCAATTATCACATACAGTTCTAGAAAGTTTTATTCCCAGGAGCAGAGACACGGCACATTTCCTTCAGTGGAAATGTTTCTGTATGACCTTGGGTGACCTGCTCTGTCCATGCAGAAGGAGTGTCTATATGGAAATAAGAAGGTTCAGACTGATTTATGAAGTCCTGGCTCTCTCTCAGGCCCTGGGATTCTGTAGGTATGCCAGCTTCCGGCCCTGGGATGCAGGCTCGGGAGGGCTCGTGCTTTCATTGCCCCGTTCCTGCTGCTTTACATTATTGACATTGACGCTTAGCTGGGTTTCACATCTTGATGTCACGCTACTTTCAGCTACTTGGCAGCAAATGCCAACCCCTGTGCATCCATTTTCCACTTCTTAGCTATTTAGGGCATGATTAAATTGTAGGAAGCTCAGGGGAGAGAATTTAAGGAAAGCATTCCATATGAGGCTGACATGGCAGAAATACTAAGGGCCTGAGAATCAAGACAGAGTGGCCACTGATCTGACCAAACAACTGCCAAGTCCCACTCCTTGTGCCTAACATGCTGAGCAAGGCACTGCAGGGCATTGCACCAAAGGCAGCATTTCATGGAGCTGAGCTGTAGGTCTCCATGTAGAAAACCCAATTTGTCCCCATGACCCAATTCCCTCTCTGCAAGCAGGTCTGACTACCTACATTCAGAAATACAAGCAAAACACTCTGCTCTGCTTAGAGAAAAACACAGAGGCAGTATCTAGTGTTTCAAATCTAGTCTAATCTTGGCACTTAAGATACAGGGAAAGATGTAGTTCTAGGCAGCAAATATACTGAAGGTCTATTATCCACCAAACCTTGTTTAATCATGGTGGATGCAAAGATAAGAGACAATACATCTGCCTGTGTGCATGAGCTCATATTCCAGTTGGGAAGTTGGGCCTAGAAATAGATAATTTACCACTAGATGGCAAGAACTAAGATATTCACGTATATAAAGTGCTATTGAAAAGTATATAACTGAAATTTGAACTTTCTCTAGTGAAGAAAATCTCACCATTCTCCAATTATATGTAGTCAATATTTCTTTCCCTCTGCTTTTTGAAAGTAAAATGAAAAAAGTTACTGAATAAAATACCTGAGAATTACAAGCAATATAATTGCTCTAATACTAGTAAGCTACCATCAACAAAAATGCTTCTAATAAGTATAAATCATTATTTGTGATATACAATGTTTTTCTTAAGAAAAAAAGTTTCTTGAAGTATCCACTTGCATTTTCTGCACTATTTGCATTTTTATGGTGTTTCTTCTTTTGCTTTGTTTTAGGCCATGCCATGCAACATCCCCCCTTCATGGGTCTTTGCCTTGTGGTGACGGGGCTTGTGTAACTCAGTGAAGCTATGAGCCATGCTGTACAGGGCCACCCAAGACCGATGGGTCATAGCAAAGAGTTCTGACAAAATGTGATCCACTGGAGGAAGGAATGGCAACACCCTGTATACTTGCTGTGGTCTGAAGGTGTCCAGTATGTTCCTGGGAAAGAGAGGAGGAGAATTACCAATAGCCCCTGAATGAATGAAGCGGCTAGGCCAAAGTGGATATAGTTCTCAGTTGTGGATGTGTCTGGTGTTGAAAGAAAAATCAGATGCTGCAAAGAACAGTATTGCATAGGAATCTGGAATGTTAGGTCCATGAATCAAAGAAAACTGGACGTGGTCAAACAGGATATGGTAAGAATAAACATCAGCATCTTAAGAATTAGCCAAATAAAATGGATGGGAATGGAGAATTTCGTTCAGATGACCATTATATCTACTGCTGTGAGCAAGAATGCCACTGAAGAAGTGTAGTAACCCTCATAATCAACAAAAGAGCCTGAAATGCAATATTTGTATGCAACTTCAAAAATGACAATGATTTCGGTTCATTTCCAAGGCAAGACATTTACATCACGGTAGTCCAAGTCTATGCCCTTACCACCCTTGCTGAAGAAGCTGAAGTTGATCAGTTCTATGAAGACCTAGAAGACCTCCTAGATCTAACACCTAGAAAAAATGTTCTATTCGTTATTGGGGATTGGAATTGCAAAAGTAGGAAGTCAAGATATACCTGGAGAAACAAGCAAGTTTGCACTTGGAGAAAAAAAATGAAGACAAAGACTAACTGAACTCTGCAAGGAGAATGCACTGCTGCTGCTGCTGCTGCTGAGTCGCTTCAGTTGTGTCTGACTCTGTGCCACCCCATAGACGGCAGCCCACCAGGCTCCCCCGTCCCTGGGATTCTCCAGGCAAGAATACTGGAGTGGATTGCCATTTCCTTCTCCAATGCATGAAAGTGAAAAGTGAAAGTGAAGTCACTCAGTTGTGTCTGACTGTTAATGACCCCATGGACCGCAGCCTACCAGGCTCCTCCATCCTTGGGATTTTCCAAGCAAGAGTACTGGAGTGGGGTCCCATTGACTTCTCCAAGAGAATGCACTAGCTATAGTAAATACCCCTTTTCAACAATACAAGAGACGACTTTACACATGATCATCACCAAATGGTTGATGCTGATATCAAATCGATTGCATTGTTTGTAGCCAAAGATGGAAAAACTGTATACAGTCAGCAAAAACAAGATCTTGAACTGACTGTGACTCCAATCATCAGTTTCTCATAGCAAAATTCAGGAAACCAGGAAGAAGAGTAGGCAAGTCAGGCAAGACTTAAATCCTGTATGAATTAGCAGTAGAGGTTAACAAATAGATTCAGGGGACTAGATCTAGTTAGCAATGTGCCTGAAGAACTATGGACAGAGGTCCATAATATTGTATAGGAGGTGATGAATAAAACCATCCCAAAGAAAAATAAAAGCAAGAAGGTTAAGTGGTAATCTGATGAGTCTTTATGAATAGCAGAAGAACAGAGAGAATTGAAAAGTAAGGGAGAGAGGGAAATGTACATCCAGTTAAATTCAGAGTTTCAAAGAAAGGCTATAAGAGGCAAGAAGGACTTCTTAATGAACAGTGTTTAATAATAGAAGAAAACAACAAAAGGGGAAAGACTAGAGATCTCTTCAGGAAAATTGAAACAAGAAATCATTCACCCAAAGATGGCCACAATAAAGGATAAAAATGGTAGACCTAGTAGATGCTGAAGAGATCAATAAGAGATGGAAAGAACACATGGAAAGAACGTGAAGAACACACATTCTTCATGGAAGAACTGTATTAAAAAAAAAAATCTTAATGAACCTGATTACTACAATGATGTGTTTAGTTACCCAGAGCCAGACATTCTAAAGTGCAAAATCAAGCAGGCCTTAAGCCCTGCTTTTAGTAAAGCTAGTTGGTGCGATAAAATTCTAGCAAAACTATTCAAATCCCTAAAGGAGGATGCCATCAACGTTTTACATTCATTATTTCACAAATTTGGAAGACATAGCAATGGCCACAGGATTGGAAAAGTCAATCTTCATCCCAGTTCCCAAGGAGGAAGGGTAATACCAAAGAATGTATTAACCGTTGGACAGTTACACTCATCTCCCATGCTAGTAAGGTCATGCTTAAAATCTTGCATGCTAGGCTTCAGCATTATGTGAACCAAAACTTCCAGATGTCCAAGCTGGGTTTAGAAAAGGAAAAGGAATTAGAGATCAAATTGCCAATATTCATTGGATTATAGAGAAACAAGGGAACTTCAGGGAAAAAAAAAATCTATCTCTGTTTCATCAGCTATGCTAAAACCTTTGACTGTGTGGATCATAACAAACTGTAAAAAGCTCTTAGGAAGATGGGAATACCAGGCCATCTTACCTGTCTCCTGAGAAACTCGCACGTAGGTCAAGAAGCAACAGTTAAAACCCTGTATGGAACAACTGATTGATTCAAGATCAACAAAGGAGTATGACAGGGCTATCTGCTCTTATCCTATTTGCTTAACCTGTATGCTGAGCACATCATGAGAAACATTGGTCTGGACGAGTTACAAGCTGGAATCAAGACAGGTGAGAGAAACATCAATAACCTCAGATATGCAGATGATATCACTCTAATGGCAGAAAGTAAAGAGAAACTAAAGAGCCTCTTGATGAGGGTCAAGGAGGAGAGTGAAAGAGTGGGCTTCAGACTAAACATTAAAAATAAATAAATAAAATGAAGATCATGGCATCTGGCCTGAATACTGCATGGCAAATGCAAGGGGAAAAGGTGGAAGTAGTGACAGATTTCCTCTTCTTGGGCTCCAAAATCACTGTGGATTGTGGCTACAGCCATCAAATCAGAAGATGATCACTTCTTGCCAGGAAAGTGATGACAAACCTAGACAATGTTTTGAAAAGTAGAGACATTACTCTGCTGACAAAGGTCCATATAGTCAAGGCTGTGGTCTTTCCAGTGGTCATGCAGGGTTGTGAGCACAGGGCCGTAAAGAAGGCAGACTGCCAAAGAATTGATGCCTTCAAACTCTGGGGCTGGAAAAGACTCCTGAAAGTCCCTTGGACAACAAGGAGATCAAACCAGTCAATCTTAAGGGAGATCAACCTTAAATATTCACTGGAATGACTGATGCTAAAGCTGAAACTCCAGTGTTTTGGTCATCTGATGTGAACAAGTGACTCATTGGAAAAGTCGCTGATGCTGGGAAAGACTGACGGCAGAAGGAGAAGAAGGGATAAGAGGATGAGATGGCTGGATGGCATCAATGATGGCATGGACATGAACTTGGGCAAACTCTGGGAGATGGTGAGGGACAGGGATGCCTGGTATGCTGCCATCCATGGGGTTGCAAAGAGTTGGACATGACTGGGGGACTGAACAACAACAAAATTGCAACACTCAGGATTTTAGTTCCTTGACCAGGGATTGAACCCATGCCCCCTGCATTGGGAATGTAGAGTCTTAACCACTGGACCAGACTTTCAGGGAAGTCCCACAGTGTTTTGCTTTTGATATATTTTATTACATATGCAACTGACATTGTTATTCTTCTCTGCTGCTGCTAAGTTGCTTCAGTCGTGTCCGACTCTGTGCAACCCCATAGATGGCAGCCCACCAGGCTCCCCCGTCCCTGGGGTTCTCCAGGCAAGAACACTGGAGTGGGTTGCCGTTTCTTTCTCCAATGCAGGAAAGTGAAAAGTTGAAGTGAAATCGCTCAGTCGTGTCTGACCCTCAGTGACCGCATGGACTGCAGCCCACCAGGCTTCTCCATCCATGGGATTTTCCAGGCAAGAGTAGTGGAGTGGGGTGCCATTGCCTTCTCCATTATTCTTCTCAAATATATATTTATTGAGTGAAATAATTTGTACATAGTTCTCTACAACTAAAATATGTTTCAGAAACATAAGCAAATTGTGTTAAAAATCTGTCTAATCCCAGACTCAGAAGAACAGAATATTCAAAGATTATGTAGAGAAAAGCTTTACATATATATTTAACTAGTGTAAATGTAACCTCCTAGAGGGCAAGGATTGTTGTCTGTCTCTTCTGATGCAAGTTAGTACAAAGGGTATGTTACTGCTCAATAAATTGTGAGTAAATAAACAGCCTGTAATGAATAGTCATATAACAGTATTATTTAAAATAAATTAATATGCACAATTTTACTTCATCCACAGACACTTAAAATTTTATTGCCTGAAATGATGACATTGAGTCATATAAATTTCAGGTACAAAATATATGTGTGCATTCCATGCAGCATTGAACACTGTTTCAACTGAAGTTTCTGCCATATCGTTATACATTCCCTTATTCACATTCTTATCATCATTAATTGCACTTCCTTCTCCCTCACCCCACCGCAACCACCTAATGTATATCATATTTAATGTCCTTCAAGTAAGAAAACCAAATGGGGGTGGCGGGGAAGAATTCAGGAAATATTGTTCGTATAGGCCTTATGAAAAACATGGGGAACATTTAGCCAAATGTATATTTTCAGGAAACTAGAGTAAAAAGTCAGAGACGGAATCTTAACTAGGCTGAAATGTAAGGAAAAGTAAATATAGAATGAGTGACAGAATGAAATATACATGTCATATAAAAAAGAGGAAATGACACAACCATCAAAAAATGAGAAACAAAGGGGAAGAGATCTTGTTAGGTCAAGTGATATAGTTAATTTCCATATCTTTAATAATTGAGAATCAAATATTAATTAAAGTTAGTAAATGCAGCATATTGTGAGAGAGATACTGCTGCTGCTGCTAAGTCGCTTCAGTCGTGTCCCACTCTGTGCGACCCCGTAGACAGCAGCCCACCAGGCTCCCCTGTCCCGGGATTCTCCAGGCAAGAACACTGGAGTGGGTTGCCATTTCCTTCTCCAATGCATGAAAATGAAAAGTGAAAGTGAAGTCGCTCAGTCGTGTCCGACTCAGTGACCCCATGGACTGCAGCCTTCCAGTCTCCTCTGTCCATGGGATTTTCCAGGCAAGAGTACTGGAGTGGGGTGCCATTGCCTTCTCCAGTGACAGAGATAAGGTCAAAGAAATATGATTTCAATAAGTGTAGTTAGAGCATATATCTTCTTTTTATCTGCTCTTAGAACATATACAAGGAATGATCAGGGCTTCCCTGGTGGCTCAGTGGTAAAGAATCCACCTGCCAGTGCAGGAGAGACAGATTTGATTCCTGATTGGAGAAGATCTCACATGTCTCCGAGCAACTGAGCTTGTGGA
>SJYA01001294.1:31650-103423 GCA_006410615.1 Neotragus moschatus
CTTTGCACAGTTCTTTGAAAAGATATCTTGAATGAAATGGAAATTTTCCAAGGAAAATGCAATTTATTAAAGCAGTCTATAATTTATTAAAACAGATTAGACAGTGTATGTTTCCATAGTAGGACAGGAAAAGTTTCAAATGAGCTAAACCTCTCCTTTCCAAAGTGCCTGGTTCCAGGGTTACCGAGGGGGCACTTCTATTGAAAGTTTAAAGATCAGATTCTAATATTTAAATTCTCCCCGAGCATAACAAGTAATAAAGATGTCTTTTTTAAATAAAACAATGCAATGTTTACACCTGATAATCTCTGAAATAGTAATTTATGCTTTGCTAACAGCAAAATTCTCTAAGAAATTATAAAACATCTTAGAATATGGGTAGGGGAAATATATAAGATACGAATTATTTTAATATATTACCCTGCTGCTGCTGCTGCTGCTGCTGCTGCTAAGTCATTNATAAAACAATGCAATGTTTATACCCGATAATCTCTGAAATAGTAATTTATGCTTTGCTAACAGCAAAATTCTCTAAGAAATTATAAAACATCTTAGAATATGGGCAGGGGAAATATATAAGATACGAATTATTTTAATATATTACCTTGCTGCTGCTGCTGCTAAGTCATTTCAGTTGTGTCTGACTCTGTGCAACCCCATAGACGGCAGCCCACCAGGCTCCACTGTCCCTGGGATTCTCCAGGCAAGAACACTGGAGTGGGTTGCCATTTCCTTCTCCAATGAATGAGAGTGAAAAGTGAAAGTGAAATCACTCTCGTGTCCGACCCTCAGCAGCCCCATGGACTGCAGCCTACCAGACTCCTCTGTCCATGGGATTTTCCAGGCAGGAGTACTGGAGTGGAGGACTGGAGTACATTGCCTTCTCCATACCTTGCTACAGATAGTAATATTTGTCTGAATCTTGAAAAAATGTGTTAAGATCATGCTGTCATTTTTTTCAGCATATATTTCCTTCCAGACCCGTTTTATACTTTTAGATGTTATCTTGATTCATAATTTCTTATTAAAAGTCTCTTTTCCTCTTGTTTCTGTAATTATTTAGGCCTCTTCCTGACAACTCTTTGATTCCAAGCAAAAAATTTGAAATAATGCCTAAAGTTGGAATTACACAAAATGCTTTATTGTTGAGTTCATATTTGACACATTTAAACTCAATATTTATTATATTTTAGGCATAGATAATTGAATATAAAAATAAAATATGACATTAGTCTTGCTACTTCAAAGGCTAGAGGTAGGCTGTTGTACTGCTTCTAGTAGAACTTAGCTGTTTGTTACAATATGATGTCATATTTAAGGAGAAGTCATTGTGGAAAGCTGTAAATGTAAATTTAAATGATGCAGCTTTATTATCCCAAAGATTTTATTTATGAGGCTTTTAATTATATTCTGGGCTTCCCTGGTGGCTCAGATGGTAAAGCATCTGCCTGTAATGTGAGAAACCTGGATTTGCTCCCTGGGTCGGAAAGATTCTTATCCAAATCACCCATTTTTCTTACACTGGTATCTGTCTCTTCAAGCCTTCCAGTCCCTGAATTCTCCATATTCTAAGAATATGGGCAGGGGGAAATATATAAGATACAAATTTATTATTTTAATATATTACCCTGCTTCTGCTGCTAAGTCACTTCAGTTGTGTCCAACTCTGTGGGATGTCATAGATGGCAGCCCACCAGTCTCTCCCATTCCTGGGATTCTCCAGGCAAGAACATTGGAGTGGGTTGCCATTTCCTTCTCCAATGCATGAATGTGAGAAGTGAAAGTGAAGTTGTCCAAATCTTCACGACCCCATGGACTGCAACCTGCCAGGGTCCTCCATCCATGGGATTTTCCAGGCAAGAGTACTGGAGCAGGTTGCAATATAAACGGCATCTTTAGTAAATAAAAGAGAGAACTAATAATTTGTAAAAATCCTTTATCTACAAAAGATGATAGCATTAAACTGTATATATTCTATTTATTCATGAGCATTTGCACCCAATCATGAAGCATTTATTGAATGTCTGATGAATTGGAGGCCTTACAAATAGCTGTGAAAAGAAGAGAAGTGAAGAAAAGGAGAAAAAGAAATATATACCTATGTGAATATAGAGTTCCAAAGAATAGCAAGGAGAGATAAGAAAGCCTTCCTCAGTGATCAGTGGAAAGAAATAGAGGGAAAAAAACAGAATGGGAAAGACTAGCGATCTCTTCAAGAAAATTAGAGATACCAAGGGAACATTTCATGCAAAGATGGGGTCGATAAAAGACAGAAATAGTATGGACCTAACAGAAGCAGAAGACATTAAGAAGGGGTGTATTATACACAGAATAACTGAATACACAGAATACACAGAAGAACTGTACAAAAAAAAACTTCATGACTTAGATAATCACAATGGTGTGATCACTCACCTAGAGCCAGACATCCTGGAGTGTGAAGTCAAGTGGACCTTAGGAAGCATCACTATAAACAAAGCTAGTGGAGGTGATGGAATTCCAGTTGAGCTATTTCAAATCCTGGAAGATGATGCGGTGAAAGTGCTGCATTCAATATGACAGCAAATNCTTCATGACTTAGATAATCACAATGGTGTGATCACTCACCTAGAGCCAGACATCCTGGAGTGTGAAGTCAAGTGGACCTTAGGAAGCATCACTATAAACAAAGCTAGTGGAGGTGATGGAATTCCAGTTGAGCTATTTCAAATCCTGGAAGATGATGCGGTGAAAGTGCTGCATTCAATATGACAGCAAATTTGGAAAACTCAGCAGTGGCCACAGGACTGGAAAAGATCAATTTCATTCCAATCCAAAAGGCAATGCAAAAGAATGCTCAAACTACTGCACGATTGCACTCATCTCACACACTAGCAAAATAATGCTCAAAGTTCTTCAATCCAGGCTGCAGCAATACCTGAACCGTGAACTTCTAGATGTTCAAGCTGGTTTTAGAAAAGGCAGAAGAATAAGAGATCAAATTGCCAACATCCCCTGGATCATCGAAAAAGCAAGAGAGTACCAGAAAAACATCTATTTCTGCTTTATTGACTGTGCCAAAGCCTTTGACTGTGTGGATCACAATAAACTGTGGAAAATTCTGAGAGAGATGAAAATACCAGATCACCTGACCTGCCTCTNCTTTGGCCACCTGATGCAAAGAGCTGACTCATTTGAAAAGACCCTGATGCTGGGAAAGATTGATGGCAGAAAGAGAAGGGGACGACAGAGGGTGAGATGATTGGAACATATCACCGATTCAATGGACGTGGGTTGGGGTGGACTCTGGGAGTTCATGTTGGACAGGGAAGCCTGGTGTGCTGCGGTTCATGGGGTTGCAGAGTCGGACATGACTGAGCCAGTAAACTGAACTGAACTAGATATTCAAGCCTTCATCTTCCATGTTTCCTGCAACATGTGCAACAACAGCATTTCTCAGTGAACGCGCTAGGGCAGGTGACAGTCACATAATGCCTGCCAGAAGTCAGTCTGTTGGTGGTATCCATTCAAGGGCAAATGGGCTTCCAGGCATAACGTTTGCCACTTTGGGAGTTAGCCTTGAAGGCTGGTTTGGGCTCATACTCTTGCCACCCTTCTCCTAAAGTTACAAACATACCTCTGGATCAAATCTTCACTCTACATTTATGGAACATCTTGATTGTTGCCTCTTATCAATTTGTTCTTAAGCCACTTACTAACTCCTACAACCAGATCCTGCCCCTTTATAGGCAATATCATTCCACCCTGCTTATTTTTAAAATACTCTAAGGCCCTTAACAGGACCATATAACCCACTCCTTTGTCATTACTTCTATTATTATCTAAAATGGGTCTATGACAGTGAAATGTTTACCATTGGAAACACTCTAAACTGCTCTTATGGAGGACTAGGGGAGGAAATCAGTGACTTGAATTCCCTCAAAACAATGTGAGGATATAGCTTATAGTTGTTTCACCAGGTTCTCAGTCTCAGGGCACAGGCTTGGACTGCTTTACATCATGATATCTATTCCCATCCATGGTGGACAAACTAGCAATGAGCTAAGATTACAACACCTTAGTCCTACCCAGCACTGGTCACAGTGGAGACCTTGGGGATCCCAAATCCAGTCTAGGGGTCCCAAGAGGTTGACCTGCCTCAACCTGTTTAGGGATCTGGTCCTTGAAAAGTTGTCACACCTCAGCCTGCTCAAGGATCCACCAGTCCAGGGATCCCAGGAGGTTGATATGCCTCAATCTTCCCAGGGACCCAATTCTTGGGGGGTCAACCTGCATCAGTCTTCCTCGGGATTTGATCTTCAGGAGGCTGCCATGCCTCAGCCTGCCTGATCAGGGGATCTGCACCCTGATCTGGGGATGCCTGGCTCTCTGGTTGCAACAGTACTGGGTAGGATAAGCTTCAAAAAGACTCACCACTTAGGAAGTCTGCCCATGGAAATAGGAGGCTTATTAGTTTTTTGTTTTGTTTTGTTTTCCTCCCTGTCATCACTGTCTTTAAGATGGGAAATAACCAATCCATCGTCTTTAAGATGGGAAATAACCAATCCTTAAGATGCATCCTTGGTAACTGGAAACTGTTTGATCCTCTAACCCTAAAGAGAAGTTGCTCAAAATTCTTTTGTGCCACTGCATGGCCATGGTATCCTCTTGGGGGACAAGGAACACTGGCCTGAGGATGGGAGTTTATATTACAATACCATCCTGCAGCTAGACTTTTATGCAAAAGACAGGGAAATGGACAGAGATCCCCTATGTCCAAAATGTCTTCTGACTAGGAGATATGAAGAGACTGTCTTAAGTATGGGATTGTTGTATGCCTTAAAAGTGAGCCTACTAAGCAAATGGTGTTAGGCACAAACAACTAAAAGAAGGAGCCCCTCCCCATGAAGGCTCACCTCCCACAACTCCCGAGTTGCCTGTTGCTCCTTCCTTGTATCCAAATGTGCCCCTATATCTGGGAGCACCCCCCCACAAAAGCCAACTCAAGTATGTCCCTTAGTTGAAACTGGAGGAGAATTTGGACCAACCTGGGTCCATAAGCCCGTCTCCCACTCAGAACTAAGACAGACCAAACAAGACCTGGGAAGCTATACGGATGACCCAGGCAAATATATGGATACATTCCAACACATTATCTTGGACTTTGACTTTATGTGGAAGGAAATTATGGTCATATTTAGTCAAACTTTATCTGACCTTGAGCATACTAGGGTCTTAAATGAAGCCTGAAGGTTTGCTATGGGGCTTCACATGTCAATAAATACCTAGTAGGAGAAACTGTGTACCCTCCTCAGATTCTGACTGGAATTATAATGACCCTGAGCACCTCTGGAAAAGGGATCATTTTCTAATCTGTGTAAACGCAAGACTAAAAGCAGCCCAGCAAAAAGCAATCAGCTATGCCCGGGTCTCAGCAATAACTCGAGAGCTCAACAAGAACCTCATTACCTTTCTGGAAAGGGTAAAAGAGGCTCTCCAAAAGTTTACCAATCTGGAATCAGACTCTTTTGAGGGACAGGTGATTTTTAAAGGACAAATTCCTGTCCCAATGTGCATCAGACATCAGGATTAAGTTACAATCGCTACAGCAGCAAGACCTTGCTATCTCTTTAGACGAGATGGTCCAGACAGCCACCAATACCTTTTATAGCAGAGGGAAGCCAATGCCCAGGAAGGGGAGGAAAAGAAAGAGATAAGACATGCCCAGATGCTGGCTGCCCTCCAGGGAAGCCCTGTGGCAAACCTGAGTCCTTGAAGGAACAGCTGAGGCAAATGCCTAATCTGTAGACAGGTGGAACATTGAGCCAAAAACTTTAGTCCAAGTCTCCTAAAGCAGATTGTTACAAATATCATCGATTGGGATATTGAAAGGCACTCTGCCCTGGGGACCCAAGAGCCTCAAGATCAAATGGCAAGCCTTCCCTCATGATGGTTCAACAGGACTGCAGTGGCCTGCTTAACCCAGCCCCCCTGAAACAGATAACCACCACAGGGCTGGAGCCAAGGGTGCAACTGGATGTGGCAGGTAGGCCTGAGAAGTTCTTAGTTGACACAGGGGCTATGTACTCTGTCCTGACTTCTTAATCCAGAGCCTTCTCCTCCCAAGCCTGTACCATTTTGGGTGCTACAGGAAAAACAACTACTAAAAGATTCGCCTGAGCACTTCTTTGTTGCTTGGATGGACAAATATTTTCTCACCAGGTTCTGGTGGCTCCTGAGTGTCCTATTCCATTATTGGGAAGAGATCTTCCCCTGTCTTCAAAATCTTGAAGCTATTGCCGTCCTAATAGATGATGCTTTAAAACTCTCTCGGGGGCAAACTATTTTTACCAGCCACTAAGTGAAACAATTCCTGAAAGGGAGAGGCCATTTAGGGATGTCTGATCAAAGGATCCTCAGATATCAAGTAGTGCTGATGGAAAATTCAGGCCTGACTATCTCCTTGTGAGGTTCTTAAACCAGCTACCCTCCTACCTATCCCTGAGGGCTCTTTCTCTTTTCACTCTTGCCTGGAAACCCTGGACCTTGTCTCAAAACCCTTAGGGGGACTGTCAAAAATCCACTGACCAATCCTAAGGAAATCTGGTACACTGATGTAAGCAGCTTTGCCTTGGATGGAAAAAGAAGAGACGGACATGCAGTAGTCCCCAATTTTGAGACCATAGTGGCTAAACCTTTGCCACCGGTACTTCAGCCCAATTGGCTGAACTCAGCCCTGACTTGAGCTTTAGAGCTGAGAAAAGGAAAAAGAGTAGCCATTTACACTGACTCCAAGTATGCCTTCCTGGTGCTACATGTACATGCTGCTATTTGGAAACAAAGAGGCCACTTGACCACTCGAGGGTCCCCAGTCAAATATGGTGATCAAATCCTTAGGCTCTTGGAGGTAGTTCATCTGCCCACTGAGGTATCAGTCTCCCATTGTAAAGGACACCAAAAAGGGAGCACAGAAGTGGCACAAGGGAACCAATCAGCTGACTAGGCAGTTAAAAGAGAAGCATTTCAGAACAATGACCTAATAGGGATTTCCACCTTAGTTCCACAGATTAATTTGCCAGAAACACCTTCATATACAGAAGGTGAGACTCTTAAAGCTAAGAGTGAGGGCTTTCAAGAAGATCATATGGGGTGGCCCCAAAAGGAGGGACTCTTTTTTCTGCCTGGAAAACTCCAATGGAAGTTGGTTAACCCCATGCTACCACTCATTTAGGGGAAAAAAAAGATTACTAGAAAGATCCTTCATAGGAACGGGTCTCCAAACAACTATATGGCAAGTGGTCTCCTCTTGTCCCACTTGCCAATTAAACAACCCCAAGGAGCTCAAAGACCCCAGCTGGTCCGGCCCATCCAATGTGGGACCTACCCAGGAGAGGACTGGCAGATGGACTTCACCCAGATGCCAGGTTTTCTGGTGTATAAATACCTATTAGTCATGATAGATACATTCACAGGGTGGATTGAAAGCTTTCCCACCTGGTCGAGGAGGTGGTAAAAAAAACTGCTCCATGAAATCATTCTGAGATTTGGTCTGCCCAGGTCATTACAAATTGACAATGAGACAATTTATTTCTAAAGTCACCCAGTTCAGTTCAGTTCAGTCACTCAGTCGTGTCTGACTCTGTTACCCGATGAACCTGAGCACACCTTTTCATACTGTTCATGGGGTTCTCAAGGCAAGACTATTGAAGTGATTTGCCATTCTCTTCTCCAGTGGACCACATTTTTTCAGAACTCTCCACCATGACCTGATCGTGGCCCCACAAGTCATGGCTTAGTTTCACTGAGTTTGGCTAGTTGTCTGTGATTGTTTGTCTGTCTGCTCTCTGATGCCCTCTCTCAGTGCCTATGGTCTTACTTGGGTTTCTCTTACCTTAGACGTGGGGTATCTCTTCATGGCTGCTTCAGCAAAGAGCAGCCACTGATCCTTACCTTGGATATGGAGTATCTCCTCATGGCCGCCACTCTTGACCTTGGATGTGGGGTAGCTCCTCCCAAGGAGTCTCTAAAGCATTGGGCATTACTTATTTTCTCCATTGTGCCTGGAGGCCCCAGTCTTTAGAAGTAGAGAGCCAAGCCAACCAATTCTTTTTTTTTTTTTCAACAAATTCTTAAAATCAGTGATAAAATAGATAACCCAGGAGACCTCCCTGAGATGGAAGGAGGCTTTATCAACAGCCCTCCTCTACACCCATATTGCTCCTAAGCAACAGTTGATCTTAGTCCTTATGAGATACTATATGGGAAAACTTTTGTTTATGTCAATGACCTCTTTCTAGATCCAGAGGCTCAGACCCTCCAATCTTATACCATAGCCATTGGGCAATTCCAAAAGGATATACATTTGTGGGGTGTTAGCCAGGGCCCAACAGATTCTCAAGAGCCACCACTCTATGCTCCAGGGACTCAAGTCCTAATTAAAGTCTCGACAGATGATTCCCCAAAGTCTCAACACCACACACATGGAAAGGCCCCTACCCTGTAATACTTTCTAATCCCACAGCAGTCAAGGTACCAGGGCACGACTCCTGGATTCACTACTCATGAATCAAGCCATGGAAGTAAACAGAAGAGGATATTCAATATACCTGTGAGCCCCTGGGAGATCTCAGATACCTATTCAGAGCTAAAAATGAGTGGCATTCTAATGAATACCCCCAAAATTCAGTTTCTGGGGATAAGATTTCTCAGTACAGCTCCAAAGAGACAACATAGCTTGGTAGGGGTTGTTCTCCAAAATAGAGAGGAGATAGAACTCCTGATCCCTGAACAAGGAGAAACTTAAGCCATCTTGAATGAGATTTGTTGTTTCTGGGTAAATGCCTCCAGCTAAGTTAAAGAAAGTCTCACAGTCCTCAAGAAAAACATTCCAGATCCAATAGGACCTCAAAGAGTGAGCTGAGAATTTCTCGAGGTGGTTACAATCTCTCTTTGAGGGATCCTTCTCTTGGTGATGGGGAATTTGGAGTTGGCTAATGCCCCTACTAATCCCTATAATCATCATATTGATGAGCTTATGATTGCTCCATGTATTATCACTTGTCTAATTTGTTTTGTCTCTGCCCAGGTCAACAAGCTACAACATGCAGTGCCAGTTCAACAAAGAGATATAAAACTACAGCCAACCATGGAAAATATCACTCACCCTTAGATGGACACCATTATAAGGACTCTGAGGCTTGAGACTAGCAAGAGGGGGAGGCCCAAAGCCTCTTGCTATCCCAATTCAGCAGGAAGTAGCCTGAGAGACCTCAAAGCCCCTATTCCCAAAGAATTGGGCCTCCTGTCTCTTGAGGGGGGAATGCTAGGTAGTTAGAATAGGAAAAAGGAGTCCTTAATGGTGGTGACTAAAAGACAAAGAAAGGAAATAATCTGCAAAAATAGAACAAAGAAAGGTATAAGGACCAGAGTGAGAACCTCAGGTAAAACAAACAGCCCTTCTGGCTAGCCCAATTTACATAGGGCAGGCTCAGGGGGGAGGAGAAAGACCATATAAAAAGGGGAGCCAAAATTGAGCAGCAGGCCTCTCTTCTCTTCATGTCTTTTGGGTCTGCCTGCCCTCATACCTTGAGCATTATTTTCCTTTGCTTTCCAAATTAAACTCAGCTGTAACACTGGTCCATCTGTCACTTCAAATTTTAGCTGCAGTGAGACAGAACTGAGGAAATTACAAACTCCCTCAACAACTAGGTATTCCCCTGATGTTTTCTCCTGGGACCACTCCTGAGACACTACAATTATTAGTTGCACTTAATGGGCATCTTGATAGAGACTAGATGGACTAAGAGGGTCTCACTCACATGGCAGTACTCACTGTAGGCTCCCATAGATTCTCATCCTGTTGTAGACTAGGGAGGATCTTTACTTGGAAGTTCCAAGGTAGATTTCCAAGAGGGTGATAGAAGCAATTTCAATGCCTATTGAAACTTCTCTGAAGCCCTATAGTGTTCCTCTCTGTGCATTCTGTTACTGTGCCAAGGTAAGTCACAAGTCCAGTCCAAATTCAACACAATAAGCTATTCTGATTCGGTAAGTCAGCAGTTTAATTGGTAACATTTTTCCCTTGCCCAATTAGTATTTAAAAATATAGCTACACCATTTCACATCCATTATGATAGTTACTGTAAATTAAAAAGAGACAAAGGAAACAGAAAATAGCAAAAACTGTCAAGGATGTGAGGAAATTGGACCCCTTGTTCACTATTGGTAGTAATGTAAAATGGTTCAGCCATTATGGAAAATATTATAGTAGTTGTTTAAATATTTAAACAGAATTACCACTTAATCCAGTAATTTTACTTTTGAGTATACACTCAAAAAAGTAAGGACTCAAAGAGATATTTGTTTACCCCTATCATAACAAAATTATTCATAATAGCCAAAATGTGGAGGCAAACCAAGTGCTGATGAGAAGCAAACCATCGACAGGTGAATAAAGATAACACATAGTATGGGTGTGTGCATGCATACTGAGTTGCTTCAGTAGTGTCTGACGTTTTGTAACCTTATTAACTAAAGCCCACCAGGCTCCTCTCTCCATGCAATACCCCAGGAAAGAATACTGGAGTGTGTTGCCTCTTCTCCAGGGGATCTTCCCAACCTAAGGATCAAACCCTTGTCTCCTGCATTGAGAGGCATATTCTTTACCACTGAGCCAACAAGGAAACCACAGTGAAATATTATTCAGCGTTAAACAAGAAAGTGAGATGGTTGGATGGTATCATAAACTCAATGAATATGGGTTTGTGTAGACTCCAGCAGTTGGTAATGGACAGGGAGGCCAGGCCTGCTGCGCTTCATGGGGTCACAAAGAGTCGGACACGACTGAGCAACTGAACTGAACTGAATGTCCTCAAGGTTCTCCCATGTTATAGTGTCTATCAAAATTCCTTTGCTTGTTTAAATTCAGTTCAGTTCTGTCTCAGTCGTGTCCGACTCTTTGCGACCCCATGAATCGCAGCACGCCAGGCCTCCCTGTCCATCACCAACTCCCAGAGTTCACTCAGACTCACATCCATCGAGTCACTGATGCCATCCAGCCATCTCATCCTCTGTTGTCCCCTTCTCTTCCTCCTCCTAATTCCTCNCTGGATGGCATCACTGACTCGATGGCGTGAGTCTGAGTGAACTCTGGGAGTTGGTGATGGACAGGGAGGACTGGCATTTTGCAATTCATGGGGTTACAAAGAGTTGGACATGACTGAGCGACTGAACTGAACTGAATCATCAGTTGATGAATATATTGAGTTTCTTCACTTTTGAGCTATTCTAAAGAGTGATTTTGTGAACATTTATGTTCAAGTTTTTTCATGGACACATTTTTTTCAGTTCTCTTGGATAGATACCCATGAGGAAAATTGCACAGTCATATGGAAAAGATCCTGATGCTGTGAAAGATTGAAGGAAAAGGGATAAAGGGGAAGGCAGGAAAAGGGATAAAGGGGAAGGCAGAGAATTAGGTGGTTAGATAACATCATAGACTCAAGACATGAATTTGAGCAAACTTCAGGCAATAGTGAAGGACAAGGAAGCCTGGGGTGCTGCAGTCCATGGGACTGCAATATATGTGTGGATATATATATATATATATATATATAAATATGTATATGGATTCATATATTTGCATATATATTCATACATATTTATGTTTGTTACAAGATACTAGATATAATTTCCTGTCCTTATTCATCTATTTTGTGTACAGTAGAATGTATCTGTTGGTCCCAAAGTCCTAATTTATCCTCCCTTTCCCCTTGCCCTTCAGCAACCACAATTCTATTCTCTGTATTTGTGAGTCTATTTCTGTTTTGCAAATAAGTTTGCTTGTATCATTTGTTTCTGAAAATTCCACATATAAGTGATGTCATATGACATTTGCTTTTCTGTCTGCTTACTTCACTTAGTATAATAATCTCTTAGGTCCATCCACATTGGTGCAAATAACATGATTTCATTCTTTTATATGGTTGAGTAGAGTTTGATTGTGAATATATACCATGTCTTCCTTATCCATTCATCTACCAGTCACATTTAGGCTGCTATCATGTACTGGCAATTGTAAATAGTGCTATTATGAATATAAGGGTGCATGTATTTTTTTTTTTTGAGTGAGAGTTTTCATCTTTTCTATATATATATATACATATATATTGAGAATATGTAAATATTCTCAATATATAGATATAGATAGATAGATAGATAGATATACAGAAGTTGGAGAGGGAAATGGCAACTCACTCCATTATTCTTGCCTGGAGATCACATGGACAGAGGAGCCTAGCAGGCCATGGTCCATAGGGTCCCAGATAGTTGGACATGACTGAAGTGACTAATCACGCACACATGCACATACAGATGGGGGATTGTTGGATTTTATGGCAACTCTTCTTTTTAAAGAAAATCTCAATATTGTTCTCCAAAGAAGCTGCACCAATGTACAGTCCCACCAACAGTGTAGGAGGGTTCCCCTTTCTCCTCATTTTCCCCAGTATTTATTATTTGTAAGCTTTTTATTTTTCTATCTCCTGAAAAATCACAAAAATGAGTATTAGTGTTAAGTATATTTATCCTAATGGATGATAAATTTGTTTGTGATTCTATAAACAAGCAATGTAAGACATTATTTTATAAAACAAAATTTTAGAAAATATTATAGATTAAACCATGCTAGACTGGGATGGAAAAGGAAGATGGATTCGTGACTTTCCTCAATCTTCTTTTTATTAAAAATGGCATGTGCTGAACAAACCTGTCCATTTAAAGGAGTTTCTCATATCAGGACCAAAAAGACCCAAATAAAGAATTTAGATGTGCCATAAAACTTAAGTTTGTAATATATATAGCTTCATCATAAACAACAAAGAATGAAAGTAATTTTCATTAGTTTAAATTAATTTGAACATTCCCAAATTTTGGAATGTTGTATCTTTGTTGGGAACTCAAACTTCCACCAGTGAGAAGCCGACCACTGTCTTTCACATGATTGTCTAATTTATCCAAATGCCCACATAACTGGACTTTGTTTTGGCATTATAATTTTAAAACTTTCACTGTTACTGGTAATTCAGTCTTGCTCAAACAAAATGAGATTAAATGTATGTCATAATACTGATGATATTTCAGATCTATGTATTACCCTTTTATAATCTAATGATAAAACTGATTCAAGGAAGTAAGTAAAATTTAAAGTGTTCCGCTTGCTGCAGGAATCTAGGGCATTAAAAAAAATCTAATAAGGGTAATTGCTTACAGTAAAGAGAATTAGTAATGAAAGAGGAACTTTTCATCCTATCCATATGCAATATATAGTAACTGTTTGGCAAGGTGAATTAATAGCTTACCTAAAGTCTAACCACCTGACCTGCCTCCTGAGAAATCTGCATGCAGTCCAAGAAGGAACAGTTAGAACTGGACACGAAACAGCAGTTGGGTTTCAGATTGGGAAAGGAGTACATCAAGACTGTGTATTGTCACCCTGATTATTNATATAGTAACTGTTTGGCAAGGTGAATTAATAGCTTACCTAAAGTCTAACCACCTGACCTGCCTCCTGAGAAATCTGCATGCAGTCCAAGAAGGAACAGTTAGAACTGGACACGAAACAGCAGTTGGGTTTCAGATTGGGAAAGGAGTACATCAAGACTGTGTATTGTCACCCTGATTATTTAACTTATATGCAGAGTACATCATGAGAAATGCTGGACTGGACAAAGCACAAGCTGGAATCAAGATTGCTTGGAGAAATATCAATAATCTCATATGTAGATGATACCACCCTTATTGCAGAAAATGAAGAACTGAAGAGCCTCTTGATGAAAGTGAAAGAGGAGAGTGAAAATGTTGGCTTAAAGTTCAACATTCAGCAAACTGATATTGTGGAATCTGATCCCATCACTTCATAGCAAATAGATGGGGAGACAATGGAAACAGTAAAGGATCTTATTTTATCACTGAAGATGGTAACTGTAGCCATGTAATTAAAAGACACTTCCTCCTTGAAAGAAAAGTTATGACCAACCTAGACAGCATGTTAAAAAGCAGAGATGTTACTTTGTCAACAAAGATTTATCTAGTCAAAGCTATGGTTTTTTCAGGAGTCATATATGGATGGGAGAGTTGGACTATAAAGAAAGCTGAGTGCTAAAGAATTTATGCTTTTGAACTGTGGTGTTAGAGAAGACTCTTGAGAGTCCCTTGGACTGCAAGGAGATCCAAGCAGTCCATCCTAAAGGAAATCAGTCCTGAATATTCATTGGAAGGACTGATGCTGAAGCTGAAACTCCAGTACTTTGGCTACCTGATGTGAAGACCTGACTCATTGGAGAAGACCCTGATGCTCAGAAGGATTGAAAGAAGGAGGAGAAGGGGACAACAGAGAATGAGATGGTTGGATGGCATCACCGACTTATTGGACATGTGTTTGTATAGACTCCGGAAGATGGTGATGGACAGGGAGGCCTGGCATGCTGCAGTCCATGGGTCAAGAGGAGTCAAACACGACAGAAAGACTGAACTAGAACTCAGCAGAAAGCCTAACCAAGAACAAGCACCTTCAAGTATCTCTCCAGTGCCAACTGATGGATCAGGAGATCCAGTTTGTAAGCAACTGATTCTACATACTTCCTGTGATGTGGAATGTAATAGCAGTACTTGTGACCCATACTTCTGAAAATCTAACAGGAACTTCTATTTCTCAAGAATTATATCAGGAATATCTTTCCCTTTATACAGATAATGGGCCTCACATTAGATTGAAGTTTTATTTCATTTGGTTTGAATAAACAGGGTCAGTTCAAATTAAATATTAAGATAATTTTACTAATAAAATAAAACAGCTATTTTATTAAGTCAATAGACAATTCTGAAGCTTGTTTAATAGAAGAAAATTGTCCTTTGGTACCAAGAACAGTTTGCTTAATAAAAAGTCTCACAGAATATTTATAATCAAAATAAAAAACAAAGTCAGGACCAAACATTTTCTGATTGCGTCTGGTGTCTAGTGTCTAAAGTAGTGATTTATTCACTAGGATTTTCATTTTCCACTCTAGTGTGTGACACTTTCATGAATTTATACTGCTGAGAGTTTGCATGAAGACAACATATGTCATAATCAATTTAATACAAATAGA
This sequence comes from Neotragus moschatus, assembly GCA_006410615.1. NCBI lineage: Eukaryota > Metazoa > Chordata > Mammalia > Artiodactyla > Bovidae > Neotragus > Neotragus moschatus. The sequence continues at coordinate 46,776 of SJYA01001294.1, forward strand.
TCTTCATAATTATTTAGCAAAAAGCTATGCTCTCTGAAGTAAATACATAGGGCAATTTAAAGTGAAATTCTAAGAATGCCCTTTTCATTATATGACAGTTCCTACACACCAAACAAAATGACAGCTCACTAAAGATGGGTAACGTCTCTGGTTCTACTGAAGTGGTCAAGGAAAATTCTCTATAATTACTTAGACATGTTTTTATTTAAAAAAATTTAAATCCTCTCTTTCTCCCTGTCTCTTGTTCCCCTCCTCTTCCATTGCCTCTCTCTCCTGGGAGATGGTCAGATAGCCAAATAGTCAAATGTACCTGCTTGTCTCATAAGTATTTCCATAAGAGAACCTACCTGGAGTTTGTATGGGTTATTTTATTTTAACTCCTACCTCAGTTGCCACCTAAACTCTTGTAATTGCTCAGTGCAAATATACACAAAGTAGGAGTTCAATGTTAATAAAATAAATATATACATAAATTAAAATACTATAAACATAGTAGCCCAGCATTCACAGGATTAAGTAGAAAATGGTAATAGATATCAAGAAAACATTTTAAATGAAGAGGCTGTTCTCAGTTGATTGCTTTAACATTTGAGAAGTTAAACTGGTAACTTGTACAATGACTAGATAGAGCTTCAGAGTGAAATGGGGCTTATATGAATAAGTTTTAGCTAAAAAGAGATAACTCAGGTGGATGAGATGAAATAGTATACACAACAGAGCTGGGGTAGAAACTCTCAGTACATCCATATGGTTACTCAGGTGGGTTTCATGGTGGGATGGGGCAGAGAAATGTCTCCCATGGTTGCACAGTGGAATCATATGGAGAGCTTGTCACATGCAGGAGGTAGATCCTTCTCACAGAGATTCTAACTCATTGGGTCCTAAGTGAATTTCAGGCACTAAATCTATAAATTGCATTTGTTTTGGAGATTATCCAAACCCACTAGATAAATAAGTAGGTAGTTTGTAAAGCATAGGCCAAACTTCTAAAGATGTTTTCAGTATCTGTAAGTAACTAGTAAGCAGAATACTTGTTAGACAAAGCCAGAATTCATAGTATGTATTAAGTGTAAAATAAAGAGAAATAGGAGAGATGCATTAAGTATAAGCTAAATAGTTGGTGGGCTTCCCATGTGGTGCTAGTGGTAAAGAACCCACCTGCCAATACTGGAGACATAAGAGACATGAGGTGAGTTCGATCCCTGGGTTGGAAAGATCCCCTGAAGGACAGCATGGCAACCCACTCCAGTATCCTTGCCTGGAGAATCTCATGGACGCAGGAGTCTAGTGAGCTACAGTCCACAGTGTCACACAGAGTTGGACACAACTGAAGTGAATTAGCATGCATATGACCAGATAGTAAGTACCAAGAGTGACTATTTATGAGACATGTAAATAACAAAAATATACACAAGAGGCATATGATACAGATGAAGTTTCAATCCGATCATGTGTTTCATTTTGCCTCAAATGTTGCATGCTCCCAAAACATAAATAAAAGTATTTTCCTGGCTAATTGGTGAAGGACAGCTGTTGCCAGGAATAATTATCCTCATGTCTGGTCAAAAAAGAAGACCAAGGGCCCTTTCTATCTATGGACCCAAATGCTAAAATGTCTAATTCTGGTCTTCATAACCACACCATCAGCAGGGAAAACTGATGTGGCAGGGAGAGATACAGTACATGTGACAATTAATAGCTCATTTATTTATTTTTCTCCTGATGTCTTTATTATTTTTTTAATATAAATTTATTTATTTTAATTGGAGGTTAATTCAGTTCAGTTCAGTCACTCAGTCGGGTCTGACTCTTTGCGACCCCATAAATCGCAGCACGCCAGGCCTTCCTGTCCATCACCAACTCCCAGAGTTNTACAAGATGGAATGGAGAGATAGTTAAGCACAGGGAGCATCAGATGATGTTCTCTATGCATTTTCACTTTAATATTAGAACTGAATCTGTCCTGGACTAAAGGCTACCCTGGACCACACTAAAATATCTTAACAACGGCAACAACAAATCTCAGAAAAATCCAACTTATCCCAAGTAATTTAACTATTTGAAAGAACAAATTTCAACAATATTTTTAAAAATGCACCAAAACAAGCTTGAAACCATGTAATATTCATAACATCTGGCATCTATCAAAAGCTCACAAAAATTCAGAGAAGCAGGAAAGTATGATTCCATAGCAGGAGAAAAAGTAATTATATAGAAATATACTTAGAAATGGCAGATTTGGGAATGAGAAAAGACAATAACACAATCATAAATATGTACCATAAAGTCAACAAGGTCTGGAAAGACAAGAAGACGATATAGAAGAGTAACAAAGACTAAATAGAAGATATTTTTTAAAAATCTCACGTGAAAGTTCAAGATACTGAAAGATACTATCTGAAATAAAAGATACTCTGTAAAGACTAACAGTAGATTATACATTGCAGAAGAAAACATCAATGTAGTTAATTCAGTTCAGTTCAGTCACTCAGTCGGGTCTGACTCTTTGCGACCCCATAAATCGCAGCACGCCAGGCCTTCCTGTCCATCACCAATTCCCAGAGTTGACTGACTCACACCCATCCAGCCATCTCATCCTCGGTCGTCCCCTTCTCCTCCTGCCCCCAATCCCCATCAGCATCAGAGTCTTTTCCAATGAGTCAACTCTCCGCATGAGGTGGCTAAAGTACTGGAGCTTCAGCTTTAGCATCATTCCTGAGGTTAATTACTTTACAATATTTTATTGGTTTTGCTATACATCAACATGAATCCACCACAGGTATACACGTGTTCCCCATTCTGGACCCCCCTCCCTCCTCCCTCCCTGTACCATCCCTCTGAATTGTCTCAATGCACCAACCCCAAGCATCAAGATTCATGCATCAAACCTGGACTGGTGATTCGTTTCATATATGATATTATACATGCTTCAATGTCATTCTCCCAAATCATCCCACCCTCACCCTCTCCCACAGAGTCCAAAAGACTGTTCTATACATCTGTGTCTCTTTTGCTGTCTCACATACAGGGTTATCATTACCATCTTTCTAAATTCCATATATATGTGTTAGTATACTGTATTGGTGTTTCTCTTTCTGGCTTACTTCACTCTGTATAATCGGCTCCAGTTTCATCCACCTCATTATAACCTAAAGAAACTAAAGACCTATATATAGAAAACTATAAAACACTGGTGAAAGAAATCAAAGAGGACACTAATAGATGGAGAAATATACCATGTTCATGGATCAGAAGAATCAATATAGTGAAAATGAGTATACTACCCAAAGCAATGTATAGATTCAATGTAATCCCTATCAAGCTACCAATGGTATTTTTCATAGAGCTAGAACAAATAATTTCACAATTTGTATGGAAATACAAAAAAACTCAAATAGCCAAACCAATCTTGAGAAAGAAGAATGGAACTGGAATTGAAGGAATCAAGCTGCCTGACTTCAGGTTCTACTACAAAGCCACGGTCATCAAGACGGTATGGTACTGGCACAAAGACAGAAATATGGATCAATAGAACAAAACAGAAAGCCCAGAGATAAATCCATGCACCTATGGACACCTTATCTTTGACAAAAGAGGCAAGAATATACAATGGATTAAAGACAATCTCTTTAACAAGTGGTGCTGGGAAAACTGGTAAACCACTTGTAAAAGAATGAAACTACAACAGTTTCTAACACCATACACAAAAAATAAACTCAAAATGGATTAAAGATCTAAACGTAAGACCAGAAACTATAAAGCTCCTAAAGGAGAACATAGGCAAAACACTCTCCAACATACATCACAGCAGGATCCTCTATGACCTACTTCCATTTAAATTTAAATCCTCCCTTTCTTTTCTTCTCTCCGAAACAAGATCTGGGTACTTCTTGCTTGTATGCTTGTATTCTATCATAAATGTGTTAAATTATCTTTACCCATATTTTTCCCCTGCTTCTGACTGTATGCTTTAAAAAATGATTTAGTAATAAAGTCACTTGAGTAATTTAACTTTGTGAATCTCACCATTATGTACCTCTGAAATAGCTCAGTTGGTATTGTACTTAGAGACTACCATTGCAATAACATAACTTCCTATATGACATGATCAGTATTTGAAAAATGCTTCCTAAAAGATTTTAATACACATCTGGGCTTGAGAACTTCTGGGATAGAGAATTTGAAGATCTGAAGGAAAAGCACAGATGATGCAGTACATTTTGTACTCTTTTATATTGGACATCTGGAATTCATAAAATTAAAAAAATAAAACCATATCTTGACAGTAGAATGCATTTGGGACTGGGTGAGGAGAGCAGACTAGAAATTAAGCAGTGAATTTGAACAGTTGAAAAAGAACATCTTGGTGAAATGAACCTGGAATAGGATGAGGGCTCTGGATGAAATGAATATCTAGGTGAGTAGATAGATCTCAGGATCCCTTCACTTCCCAATTCATATTATGAGGTCAATATTAACTGGATAAAAAAACAATCAGAAACTTCACCAGAAAATAGAACTACAGGCCTGCATCTTCATTCATATTGATACAAAGATCTTTAACACTTCTTAACAAAATTTTGTAAAAGCAACCTAATAATATATAAAAATATGTGTAATATAGATAGCCAGTCAAAATTTGCTTTGTGACAGAGGGGACTCAGCCCAGTGCCCCGAGACAACCTAGAGGGATGGTATGGTCTGTGGGGTGGGAAGGAGGTTCAAATTTACCTGTAGCTGATTCATGTTGATGTTTGGCAGAAACCAACACAATTGTAAAACAATTATCCTCCAATTAAAAAAAAAATTAAAGTCTATATCAAGTTCAACTGCAGTTCATGTCAGGAATGCCAAATTAATTTAGCAATAGAGATTGCCCCATTGTTCCACTCCATGCTTAGTTATCAACAGGACCTGAACTTCTGATGGGGTCATCAACTGTGATAGTTTGCTCAGGATTATCCCAGTTTAGATATTTCTATTTCGTCCTAGAAACCCATCCCCAGTATGCAGGAAGTACTGGTATATCAATGATGAGGAAAGAAAATTGACTTAATTTACAAAATTCATACTGTAGCCCTAAAGATAGAGGCTGCAAGAACCCTACTTTTAATGTCAAATGGATAAAGAACATTCACATTCTGTTATTATTATATTGTATTTTGCCCCTTCCACTGATTATCTCATTTCTTTTGACCAATGTGACTTGTGTACAGTTTAATAACAATGAACTTAAACAATCTGTCTTTATGTATGGATTAACTGTTGTGCTTTATATAAAGAAATAGCGACTTTAGACTCTGACACAGTGATTACTGTGACCATGTTTTCTAAGAGTTAAATTATGAAACAACTTCAATGTCAAAACCAGCATGAAGCACTGAAAAATGATAAATAACTGTTACTTGAAGGAACTGGATTAGGGAGGTAGCCAAAATACAGCATAAGCCATTGAGAGCGTGGGCTTGGATGTGGGAGAAAAGGGGATATGAAAGCATACACGAACACTGAATCTTACAAGTCCAGTGTGAGATAGGCAAGCACTCCAAAACTAAACCAAAGTCTTTCCATTTCCCACAAAGATAAGAATGTTCAGCTGAAGACAGAAGTCACTGAATTTGGGCACAGCACACAAGTAAACATGTATTATTGCTTTGTTCCTTTGATAGTTCTATAAAGCTCAATAAGGATACATATCCTTATTCAGAATTTGCAGTCGAATTGTCTTTCAGAAGAACAAAGGAAGAAATTTTGATAGTAGATGTACTGAAGCTTTACAAAGTCGAGCTAATTATGTCAAATCTTAACAGTGATCATGCTTCTGGAGTATATCAAGTGACTCTTTGAATGATGGCAGCAACAACAAAAATGTCCCTCTCTAGATCTTAGATGAGGAACTTTGGTTTGAAAAACAGAGTTTGCAATAACTTTCTCGATTTTTATAAAGACCTAAATGAAATGTAAGAAAACATAAAACTAAAGATTGTTTCATTTTGTCAAATTCAAAATATACTATGCTTCTCTAATCTGCTTGTTTAGAAGACAGTAAAAATAAAATTTTGGCAAATTTAATTAAGTCTGCAAATTTCTAATCAAAGAAAATAAAAATAAAGCCATAAATATTGCTCTTTTTTGAATAATTAACTGCTAAAACAAGGTGTAATTTGTTTACCTGTGATGCTGAGGTTTTTAATAAAGATTTTGTTTAGTGTTTGGTTTTCTCAAAATGAAGTATTTATTGAAATTTACATTACTTTATTGAAATGCAAAGTGGTCTCTTTCACCATGAATTTATAAAATAACTATCTTTCACCATAGAAAAGGTGTTAAAATATTGGTCTGTTGTAAAAATTACATTTTCAAACTGTGGGACAAAAATAAGTGCTTTCTAATTTGGAAATATAGTAAGAATATGAGTCAAAAAAAGTTTCAATAAAACACAAATTTATGTTATATTTACTCAGAATTTCTTGATAATCTTAAAAGAAGCCATAACGTGCCAACAAAAGGATTAAGTTAGTCCACTTGAGTTATTTGTTGCTATGTGTAGGTTGTGACAAATTACAGAGAAAAAAGACAACGTCTTTTGAAAGAAGACTGCCTCAGAACTCAAAAATATTTCACCAGATAAAGGCGGCTAAACTAAGCGTAATTTCTCATTTCTTTACTAAAGCTAGGATTTTTTTTGGAATTCAACTTTCACATGTTCAAATTGCTTCTGTGTTTTAAAACCATTATTCCTGAGAGAGAATTTAACTTTCAATAATAGTCAGTGCATTTCAGAGTATTAAAAAATGTTGGACATTTTGACATGGAGAGCTTATATTATGAACGTATAGATCCCAAAGACGAATACCTGATCTACAAAAACAAGGCTATGGATGAAAAGTGGGTGGTCAGTTTTGGAGAGCTGGAAACTAATTCCATATGTTTAAAACTATGTTGTTGTTAGTAAGTAAACTCTTATGTCCCATACAGAAATACTTTTTAAACTAAATGCAATTTAGTTTGTTGGTATAACACTAGACTTATATCAGAAAGTGATATTATGTAAATTTGATAAAAACAGACATGTAAGTTGAACAAAATTTATGATTGACTATATTCAATTTTAACATCTCATGAGGGAAAATAAAGATTTCTTTTAAAGTACTACAGGCAGTTTAGAAAAGTACTACTAAACAAGCTGGGAAAAAGAGCAAAAATAATCCATTACACCATATGATAAAATATATTTTATGAAATATGTATCATTTGTTTAATTAACTTATAAAATTCTTCAATAAATAGAAAACTCATTGTTCAGTTGCTAATTGTGTCTGATTCTTTGCGACCCCATGGACTGCAGTATGCCAGATTTCCCTGTCTTTCACTGTCTCTCAGAGTTGAATCAAAAACCATCTCATTCTCTCTTCCTGATCTCAATAAAATTTTCTACTATCAGGGTCTTTTCCAATGAGTCAGTTCTTTGCATCAGATGGCCAAAGTATTGGAGTTTCAGCTAAAGCATCAGTCTTTCTAATGAATATTCAGGACTTAAAACCATAGCTTTGACTAGATGGAATTTTGTTGGCAAAGTAATTTTTTGCATTTTAATATGATGTCTACTTTGGTCATAGTTTTTCTTCCAAGTAGCAAGCATCTTTAACTTCATGGCTGCAGTCACCATCTGCAGTGATTTTGGAGCAGCAAAAAATAAAGTCACTCACTCAATTATTTCCCAATCTATTTGCCATGAAGTGATGGAACCAGATGCCATTGTCTTAGTTTTCTGTTTTAAGCCTAATTTTTCACTCTTCTCTTTCAATTTCATCAAGAGGATCTTTATTTCTTCACTTTCTTTCATATGATGGTATCACCTGCATATCTGAGGTTATTGGTATTTCTCCTGGCAATCTTGACTACAGCTTGTGCTTCATCCAGCCCAGCGTTTCTCATGATATACTCTAAATATAAGTTAAATAAGCAGAGTGACAATACACAGCCATGACGTATTCCTTACCTGATTTGAAACCAGTCTGTTGTTTCACGTCCAGTTCTAATTGTTTCTTGACCTGCATACAGATTACTCAGGAAGAAGGCCAGGTGGTCTGGTATTCCCATCTCTTGAAGAATTTTCCACAGTCTGTTGTGATCCACACAGTCAAAGGTTTTGGCTTAGTCAATGAAAGAGAAGTAGATGTTTTTCTGGAACTCTCTTGTTTTTTCGATGATTCAGCAGATATTGGCAGTTTGATTTCTGGTTCCTCTGCTTTTCTAAAACCAGCTTGAACATCTGGAAAGTTATGGTTCACATACTGCAGAAGCCTAGCTTGGAGAATTTTGAGCTTTACTAGCGTGTGAGATGAGTGCAATTGTGCAGTTATTTGAGCATTCTTTGGCATTGCCTTTCTTGGGGATTGGAATGAAAACTGACCTTTTCCAGTCCTGTGGTCACTGCTGAGTTTTCCAAATTTGCTGGCATATTGAGTGCAACATTTTCACAGCATCATCTTTCAGGATTTGGAATAGCTCAACTGGAACTCCAATACCTCNTTCTATTTTATGTGCACATCAGATGACTATTGCTTTTCAGTCTTACTAATATTTTGCCTTGAATATATTTTTTGTACTTAACTACAAATTCTTAACATTTAATAATATATAATGTAAGAGCTATGAAATGAATCTCAAAATAAATTTAGAAAGAAAATTGCCAAACTATTTATAGCAATAATACCATTGAAACACATAGACAGTGAGAGTTTAAAATAACAAGATTATATACACTTATTTATATTTATCTATATTAGATACATATATTCAGATGGGTGAAATTTCATTTATTCTCAATATGTTCTAATATTTAAGATTTTTAACACTATGAGAATTGATATTTAAGTCATCTCTATCATCAATAAAATGAAAATCTCTCAATAGTGTCCTATAAAACCTGTCCATTTTCTTTTATTGACTTTAAACGGTATCTTGTTTCCACCTGGGCCCTGTATTCCTTGAAAAGACTAGGTAATCTGGTAATGTAGCTAGGAAAAGGGACCATTCTTCAGTCTGTATTATATAAATGGATACATTTTAAACTATATAGTTATATAAACATATACATTAATAGATCATGTTAAATAATAGCATAATGATGGAAAAATATTGCCATTAACCAATAGAACATAATCCATATGATATCATATATTTCTGATTTCACCATGCTCTTTTCTAACTAATTTAAACTAATTATTTAACCAGTAACAAGAAATTTAAATTTCCTTTGAGAGAGACTATTAAAAAACAGTATTCAAACAGAAGATTTCAACTTATTGTTAATTTGTTATAGAGCAAAAATGTATATTTCTCCACTTTTCTCAAACCATGGCTACATAATAGATTCTATTGTAATGGATTCAAAGTAAGTAAATATTAACGTTATCTTTTTGGTAATTTCATTTTAATCGTTTTGACTTTTGAAATATCATAGATACAAATCATATAATATTGTAATTTAATGCCAATTGTTAGAATAATGCAAATCAAAACCACAATGAGGCATCAGTTCAGAATGGTCAGGATGGCCACAAATCCAAAAGTTTACAAATAAAATATGCTGTAGAGGGTGAGGGGAAAAAGCAACTCTCCTATCCTGTTGGGGGTAAATTAAGGCAGCCACTATGGAAAAGAGTATGGGAGTGGCTCATTCATGAACTTCTTATTGCAAATTAGATTTAAATTGAGGAGAGTAGGGAAAACCACTAGACCATTCAGGTATGACTTAAATCAACTCCCCTTATGATTATACAGTGGAAGTGACAAATAGATTCAGGGTTTTAGGTCTGATAAGCATGCCTGAAGAACTATGATGGAGATTCACAATATTGTACAAGAGACTGTGATCAAAACCATTGCCAAGGGGGAAAAAAAGTACAGAAAGACAAACTGGCTATCTTACAAGGCCTTACCAATAGCTGAGAGAAGAGAAGCTAAAGGCAAAGGAGAAAAGGAAAGACATATCCATTTGAATGCAGCTTCCAAAGAATAGCTATGAGAGACAAGAAAGCCATCTTCAGTGACTAACGCACAGAGATAGAGGAAAACAATAGACTGGGAAAGACTAGAGATCTCTTCCAGAAAATTAGAGATACCAAGGGAACAGTTCATGCAAAGATGGGCCCGATAAAGGACAGAAATGGTCTGGACCTAACAGAAGCAGAAGATATTAAGAAGACGTGGCAAGAATATACAGAAGAACTGTACAAAAAAGATCTTAACCACCCATATAACCATGATGGTGTGATCACTCATCTAGAGCCAGACATCCTGAAATGCAAAGTCAAGTGGGCTTTNGCAAAGGACAGAAATGACATGGACCTAACAGAAGCAGAAGATATTAAGAAGACGTGGCGAGAATATACAGAAGAACTGTACAAAAAAGATCTTAACCACCCATATAACCATGATGGTGTGATCACTCACCTAGAGCCAGACATCCTGAAATGCAAAGTCAAGTGGGCTTTAGGAAGCATCACTATAAAGATAGTGGAGGTGATGGAATTCCAGTTAAGCTATTTCAAATCCTAGAAAATGATGCTGTTGAAGTGCTGCACTCAATATGCTAGAAAATTTGGAAAACTCAGCAGTGGCCACAGGCCTGGAAAAGGTCACTTTTCATTCCAATCGCAAAGAAAGCAAAGTCAAAGAATGTGCAAACTAGTGCAAAATTTCACTCATCTCACATGCTAGCAAAGTAATGTTCAAAATTCTCTAAGTCAGGCTTCAAGAGTACGTGAACCATGAACTTCCAGATGTTCAAGATAGATTTAGTAAAGGCAGAGGAGCCAGAGATCAAATTGCCAACATCTGCTGGACCATTGAAAAAGCAAGAGACTTCCAGAAAAACATCTCCTTTTGCTTTACTGACTATGCCAAAGCCTTTGCATGTGTGGAATACAACAAACTGTGGAAAAGTCTTCTAGAGATGGGACTACCAGACCACCTGACCTGCCTCCTGTGAAAGCTGTATGCAGGTCAAGAAGCAACAGTTAGAACAGGACGTGGAACAACAGACTGGTTCAAAATAGGAAAAGAAGTATGTCAATGTGGTATATTGTCATCCTGCTTATTTAACTCATAAGCAGAGTACATCATGCCAAATTCTGGGCTGGATGAAGCACAAGCTAAAAATTAAGATTGCTGGGAGAAACATCAATAACTTCAGATATGCAGATGACACCACCCTTATGGCGGAAAGTGAAGAAGAACTAAAGAGCCACTTGATGAAAGTGAAAGAGGAAAGTGAAAAAGTTGGCTTAAAGCTCAACATTCAGAAAATGAAGATCATGGCATCTGGTTCCATCACTTCATGGGAAATAGATGGGGAAACAGTGGAAACAGTGTCAGATTTTATTTTGGGGGGCTCCAAAATCACTGCAGATGGTGACTGCAGGCATGAAATTAAAAGATGCTTGCTCTTTGGAAGAAAAGCTATGACCAAACTAGACAGCATATTAAAAAGCAGAGACATTATTTTGCTGACAAAGGTCCATCTAGTCAAGGCTATGGTTTTTCCAGTGGTCATGTATGGATGTGAGAGTTGGACTATAAAGAAAGCTGAGCACTGAAGAATCGATGTTTTGAACTGTGGTGTTGGAGAAGACTCTTGAGAGTCCCTTGGACTGCGAGGAGATCCAACCAGTCCATCCTAAAGGAGATCAGTCCTGAATATTCATTGGAAAGACTGATGCTGAAGCTGAAACTCTAATACTTCGGCCACCTGATGTGAAGAGCTGACTCATTTGAAAAGACCTTGATGCTAGGAAAGATTGAAGGCTAAAGGAGAAGAGGACGACAGAGGATGAGATGGTTGGATAGGATCCCTGACTCAATGAACATGAGTTTGAGCAAATTCCAGGAGTTGGTGATGGACAGGGAGGCCTGGTGTGCTGCTGCCCATGGGATTGCAAAGAGTTGGACACAACTGAGTGACTGAACTGTACTGAGCCGATGTTGAGGCTGAAACTCCAATACTTTGGCCACCTGAAGCAAAGAGCTGACTCATTATAAATGACCCTGATGCTGGGGAAGATTGAAGGTGGGAGGAGAATTGGATGACAAAGGATGAGATGGTTGATTGATCACTCAACTATTTTCTCTCTCTCTAGTAAAAATTGAAAGATTAATAAATTAGCCAATGGGCTATCATTTATACCTCAATATCTTGTCTTAGCATACCAGTCTTACTCTATTTAAGGGAGGGCTGAATTCAGCATCATCCAAATGAAGCAAAACTCATTCATTTTAATAAATGCTCTAGTGAGAAGAATACTGGTGTGGATCTGAATAACCACATAATAAGGACTCTTTCCATTAATTTATTCAGAAAACCATTCTGCTAGATGACATCATCATTTGACCCAAAACTTTAGTGCCTGCATAGATCTCAGGAATAAACCCTGGCTCACAGAAGCATATGGTGAATTTTGTTAACATTCTATACCAACTTGAAATATCCTAGGGTCATTGGTGATTGCTTTCTCCTCTCTTGTATCAAGACATTACAGAAACCATGTTCAGGACGGTCGGGTGATGATGAAGACGTGGATTATCCTTGTAGAGGGAAGTATATCATGCGGTTGGACTGTGGTACCATGCTGAGAGAAAAACCAAGATAAAAAATGCCAGGAAGCATGGAAACAGCAGGGGGTCGTAAGTACAGTGCCAGTGAAGGGATCCAAAGAGGAAATCAAAACAAGCAGATAAAAGCAGGCATTGGCCTATGGTTTCTAATCAGATACCAGGAGCAAAACCTTAGCGGGAATGATAAATCCATGGCCATTTAATGGTATATGGAGATCTGTGCATTTGTTCAGGTCAGTGTTTATATTAACTGGTGGGAATCATTGAGTATTCACTTCTAACCCTGGAAAATGAACCAGCATGTTAGAAAGTGTATCTATTTCATTTGCTAATATACATTCTCCCAACAAAACAAAAGGCGATAAATAACAAACTAAAATTTCATAGTAATTACTTCACGTTTTAGATATTTAAATTCCACTCATATTTAGTAATGTTTGTACATTAGATTAAATACAAAAAGTCACATTTACTGATTAAAGCTTCATTTTTAAGGCTTTACAAAGAAACCTACATTCCACACAGGGCATTGAATGCCAAATTCAAATTGCATAGCAAGAGAGTCCCTGGAGAACACTTCCCCAGACGGAAGGGGCAAGTTAAAACCCTTATTGAATCTCCCACTATGTATTTCCTTTAGGAAGAAAACAAAGTACAAATTCTATGTTAGTTGGATGTACAAGAATCCGCCCTCATCATAAGACTTCAAACTTTTTTTTTTCTTTCTACGAGAACCAGTTTTTTGAGGGTCTGTGTTTTCTACTGTACTTTGATCTATTTATGTACTGTATCTCTCCTCTCTTGTAAAGTTCCTTTAATCTGCGGTGGAAAGTAGAAAACAATGGTTTGAAGTAAATTCTGCCAGGAAACTAGGTGGTCAGATAATTCAATGGATTGTCAAACAACTTCAACAACCTATTTGTTAAAAAATAAATAAGTTTCTCATAAAGAAGGGTGGAGTGGAAAAAAGATTAGTAAAGAAGAAAGAATGGAAACTGCAGAGCAGTTATTTTATAATCTCTTTCTACAGAGAGAATTATGCAAGTCATGTCTATAAAGTAAGGAGTAAGAGACTGCAAAGTACATGAAACGTAGTTTTCCTGTTTTTATTGGCAAAAGTATAATCTTGACCTTTGATAAACTGTCTAGGGAATAAGCCCTACAGGTCTGAGCAATATGTGAAAAATTTCACCATCACCTGCCTATTTAGCACTTGGAAGAACACAGGTATAGTTAGAAAATTTCGTTTACATTGTCATTTTCTAGCCAGCAACCTAAGTAATCTGCAACTCATTTTAAGAATTTGTAAAATAGATGGAGAGAGAGACACAAACTTTTTGCCTGTTTATAGCCTAACTGTTCTGTACATACGGATAAAGACACTGAGGAAATTTTTGACACGAACTGTTCCAGTAAACTGTCAGCTGTGCTTGAACATGAACGAATATACTGAATGATTAGAAGACTGATGCGTATTGTCAATTTGCAATGATAACTGAACACACTCAACACTGACTATGGGCTTCCCCAGTGGATTAGTAGGTTAAGAATCCACCTGCAATGCAGGAGACTTGGATTTGATCCCCAGGTTGGGAAGATCCCCTGGAGGAGGAACATGGCAGCCCACTCCAGTATTCTTGCCTGAGAAATCCCATGGACAGAGGAACTTGGCGGGCTGCAGTCCAAGGGTCGCAAAGAGTCAGATGTGACTGACCGGCTGGACACGCATACACACCTATAGCTGTATGGCTAGCAACACGAGGGTCTGGAAATTTGTGTTCAACAAAAGTTCTCTTTGCCACCTTCCACGTAGGCTAGTCCCATATTATTTAACTCGCATTTGTTATTTTCTTGTTAGTTCATGTTAATTGACACATAAAGATACAGGATGCTTAAAAACAGAAGGCTAAACACCCAGCAAAAATTTGCATATTGAAGTTTTAGAACCTTTTATATGCTGCTTTATTGTTTAGTTTTGTTTGAAATCCATTTAATATTTTATCAAACTATGAAACCCAAATATGCAATAATTGTTTCTTATGGTCATGCTAACAAATTTATTTCAAATGTGTATCTTTTCTGAATTAGACTAGGAACTACTCAAGTTTTCTCATATTCCAGAATATTAAGCAAAGTGCCTGGCATATACACAGGATGCAATATACACGCTCTAAATAAATAAATGGTATTTCTCTTGTTCTTTTCTGATATTCTCTCCAATCCCTTTTTTTCTGATTTTCATACGAGCATAATATATTCACAGTCTTTTCCATATTGAATTACTCTCGTTCCTTGAATGTGACAAGAACAACTTCATCATAGGCCCTTTTTCCAAAACGTCGCTTGCTCTCACGCTTATCCTCTAGATCTCAAGTTATCAGAATGTCCCAGAAAGTTTTGCCACATTCTGTCACTAGGTCACTTCTTTTGGTCTATACTCTCCTCTGTCCTTCAGAATATCTCTCTTGTATTTATGCAATTACTAGTATAATATTTCCTACTGGATATCGAGTCTATTTTTACTCATTTTAGTCATATCTCTGCTGAGAAGACAATATATACTTCAAAATATGAGTGAAACAGATCAATATAAACCTGATACAATGTGTCTAGATTCTTAGAAAACCTTCTAGTGTATCTTTAGATTGCTCACAAAAATGACTGTCCACCAATGCCCACCTTATTCAAAAATCTTCCCATGGCATTGCTTGTTTGAGGTATCCACTTCTTTTTGAGATACTTTTTTTTTTTCCTGTGACCTGATTTAATCATCTGACACTGATTCTATGCTGGATATTACAGAATTTCCTAGAATCAGACCAAATAATATGAACGCGTGTGTGAATATGAATATATATGTGTGTGCAGTAGCAGTATATATATATATATATATATAATCTCTGTAATAATTCTGATGCCATTGATATAGTGCTATGAATATAATTCTAGTATCAGATCCCCTGTTAAGCATCTTTATGTACCAAGAAACCATCACTCTCTATTAATTTCCTTTTATAAAATGTAGGAACTATATACTATAGATTATAATCCTACAAAGAAATGTATAGTTCTAAAACTTGGCAAAAATAGATGGCTTAAAGACAAAAAAAAAATAAAGACCTTTTAGTATGTCATTTGCCCACAAATCAATAAAATAACAAATTGAGTGTCCAAATTATTGGAGTAACAAATTATTTTTGTTACTTCAACAAGCATATATGTCAATATTAACGGCATCATGCTTTTCTGTAAAAAGACGGGCATATGCTTCTTGAAACTTGCCTGCACAACAGAGGGAAACACTGAAATTTCTTAAAAGAGTAGTGTTCAACTATATGAAGCCAAAACAGTCTTTTAATAATATTCCAAAGCGTGAAAGTTTATTTTGATCTCAAACATGTCACAATTTACAACAAAGTAATAAATTCAAACTAAAATATAAGTCAAAGTTATTCGCCAGATAGTAATACCCAAGGCTAGACATCTGATGGGTTTACCAGCTCCCAAGAGAGGAGCACTGACGTGTGACTTTCCCCCCNTTCTTAAAAGAGTAGTGTTCAACTATATGAAGCCAAAACAGTCTTTTAATAATATTCCAAAGCGTGAAAGTTTATTTTGATCTCAAACATGTCACAATTTACAACAAAGTAATAAATTCAAACTAAAATATAAGTCAAAGTTATTCGCCAGATAGTAATACCCAAGGCTAGACATCTGATGGGTTTACCAGCTCCCAAGAGAGGAGCACTGACGTGTGACTTTCCCCCCCATCCACAGCCATTAGCTGCAACTGATAACTATGAATATGCACCAAAGCACATGTCAGAATTAGCAATCAAATTAGCGTCACTTACATTCACAGCAGATTTTTAAGTGCTTTTAATTCTATTAAAGACATAAAGAAGAACATTTCACACTGGTATGAATGTCTCTTTAGGAAGTACAAAACTGAAATAGATTTCCTGTGATGAGGCAGGCGAGAATTTGACTAAATCTGTAGAACTGACACTTTTGCATTCCAGTCCCCTAGAATGAAAAGGATATCTTTTTGGGGTATAAGTTCTACAAGGTCTTGTAGGTCTTCATAGAACCATTCAACTTCAGCTTCTTCAGCATTACTGGTTGGGCNTTTCTTGGGGATGGTCTTGATCCCTGTCTTCTGTACAATGTCATGAACCTCATTCCATAGTTCATCAGGATCTCTGTCTGTCAGATCTAATTTCTTAAATCTATTTCTCACTTCCAGTGTATAGTCATAAGGGATTTGATTTAGATAATACCTGAATGGTTTAACGGTTTTCTCCATTTTCTTCAATTTCAGTCTGAATTTGGCAATAAAGAGTTCATGATCTGAGCCATAGTCAGATCCCAGTCTTATTTTTGTTGACTGTATAGAGCTTTTCCATCTTTTTCTGCAAAGAATATAATCAATCTGAATTCATTGTTGACCATCTGGTGATGTCCATGTGTAGAGTCTTCTCTTGTGTTGTTGGAAGAGGGTGTTTGCTATGACCAGTGTGTTCTCTTGGAAAAACTCTGTTAGCCTTTGACCTGCTTTGTTTTGTCCTCTAAGGACATATTTGCATGTTACTCCAGGCAAATGTGTTTCTTGACTTCCTACGTTTGCATTCCAGTCTTTTATAATGAAAAGGATATCATTTGGGGTGTTAGTTCTAGAAGATCTTATGGGTCTTCATGCAACTGTTCAACTTCAGCTTCTTCAGCATTACTGGTCGGGGTATAGACTTGGATTACTGTAATATTGAATTATTTGCCTTGGAAACAAACAGAGATCATTCTGTTGTTTTCGAGATTGCATCCAAGTACTGCATTTTGGTTTCTTTTGTTGACTATGATGGCTACTCTTTCTTCTAAGGGGTTCTTGCCCACAGTAGAAGATATGATGGTCATCAGAGTTAAATTCACCCATTCCAGTCCATTTTTGTTCAGTGATTCCTAAAATGTCAGTGTTCACTCTTGCCTTCTCCTGTTTGACCACTTCCAATTTGCCTTGATTCATGGACCTAACATTCCAGGTTCCTATGCAATATTGTTCTTTACAGCATTGGACTTTACTTCCATACCAGTCGCATTCACAACTGGGTGTTTTTTGGTTTTGTTTTTTTTACTTTGGCCCCACCTCTTCATTCTTTCTGGAGTTATTTCTCCACTGATCTCCAATAGCATATTGGGCACCTACCACCCTGGGGAGTTCACCTTTCAGTGTCCTATCTTTTTGCCTTTTTATACTGTTCATGCAGTTCTCAAGGCAAGAATACTGAAGTGGTTTGCCATTCCCTTCTCCAGTGGACCACTTTGTCAAAACACTCCACCATGGCCCATCCATCTTGTGTGGCCCTACTTGGCATGGCTCATAGTTTCATTGAGTTAGACAAGGCTGTGGTCCATATGATCAGTTTGATAAGTTTACTGTGATTTTGGCTTTCATTCTGTTGACCCTCTGACGGACAAGGATAGGAAGCTTATGGAAGCTTCCTGATGGGAGAGACTAAGGGGAAACTGGGTCTTGTTCTGATGGGTGGGGCCATGCTCAGTAAATCTTTAATCCAATTTTCTGTTGATGGGTGGGGCTGTCCTTCCTCCCTGTTGTTTGGCCTGAGTCAAACTATGGTGGAGGTAATGAAGACAATAGGGAACTTCAAAAGGTCCTATGCATGCACTGATGCACTGAGTGCTCCCAACCCTGTAGTAAGCCACTGCTGACCCACGCTTCCACCAGAGACTTCCATCCAGAGACTTCTGGACATTCACAGGCAAGTCTGGGTCATTCTCTTTTGGGGTCACTGCTCCTTTCTCCTGGATCCTGGTATACACGAGGTTTTGTTTTTGCCCTCCAAGACTGTGTTTCTCCAGTCCTGTATAAGTTCTGGAGGCTCTGTGGTGGGGTTGATGGTGATCTCCTTCAAGAGGGCTTTGCCGTACCCTGGTCTGCTGCACCCAGAGCCCCTGCTGCTGCGTCAGGCCACTGTTGACCTGTACCTCCACAGGAGACACTCAAACACAGCCCTGGCTCAATCTCTGTGGGGTCTCTGTGTCCTGGTGCACACAAGATTTGTTTCAGCCCTCCGAGTGTCTCTGGTGGGTATGGTGTTTGATTCTAAATGTAATTTTGCCCCTATGACCAACTTTTTGGGGACTCTCCTTTGCCCTTGAACTTGTGGTATCTTTTTTGGTGGCATCCAACATTCTCCTGTTGATGGTTGTTCAGCAGTGAGTTGTAATTTTTGAGTTTCAAAGAAGAAGATGAGAGCATATCTTCTACTCAGCCATGTTCCTCTGCCACACCACAATATTCTTTTGTTTACATATTTTAATATGCTATCTAGCTTACAACATGTGAATATCCAATAGGTTTTTTTTTTTTTTTTTTAAGTAAATCACCAACTTCCGGAGTTTACGCAAACTTATGTCCATTGAGTCAGTGATGCCACCCAACCATCTCATCCTCTGTCATCCCCTTCTCTTGCTACCTTCAATCTTTCCCAGCATTGAGGTCTTTTCTAAATGAATCAGCTCTTCGCATCAGGTGGCCAAAGTATTGGAGTTTTAGTTTTAGCATCAGTCCTTCCAATCAATATTCAGAACTGATTTCCTTTAGGATGGACAGGTTGGATCTCCTTGCAGTCCAAGGGACACTCAAGAGTCTTCTCCAACACCACTGTTCTAAAGCATCAATTCTTCAGTGCTCAGATTTCTTTATATGCCAACTCTCACATCCATACATGACTGCCAGAAAAACCATAGCCTTGATTATATGAACCTTTGTTGGCAAAGCAATGTCTCTGCTTTTTAATATGCTGTTTAGGTTGGTCATTGGAGAAGGCAATGGCACCCCACTCCAGCACTCTTGCCTGGAAATTCCTATGGACAGAGAAGCCTGGTAGGCTGCAGTCCATGGGGTCGCTAAGAGTTGGATACGACTGAGTGAATTCACTTTCAACTTTAACTTTCATGCATTGGAGAAGGAAATGGCAACCCACTCCAGTGTTCTTGCCTGGGGAATCCCAGGGATAGGGGAGCCTGGTGGGCTGCCATCTATGGGGTTGCACAGAGTCGGACACGACTGAAGTGACTTAGCAGCAGCAGGTTGGTCATAACTTTCCTGCCAAGGAGTAAGCGTCTTTTAATTTCATGGTGGCAGTCACCATCTGCAGTGATTTTGGAGCCCAGAAAAATGTCTGACACTGTTTCCACTGTTTTCCCATCTATTTCCCATGAAGTGATGGGACCAGATGCCATGATCTTAGTTTTCTGAATGTTGAGCTTTAAGCCAACTTTTTCACTCTCCTCTTTCACTTTCATCAAGAGGCTTTTTAGTTCCTCTTCACTTTCTGCCATAAGGGTAGTGTCATCTGCATATCTGAGGTTATTGATATTTCTCCCGCAATCTTGATTCTAACTTATGCTTCATCCAGCCCAGCATGTCTCATGATGTATTCCGCATATAAATTAAATAATCAAAGTGACAATATTCAGCCTTGACGTACTCCTTTTCTTATTTAGAAGCAGTCTGCTGTTCCATATCCAGTTCTAACTGTTGCTTCCTGTCCTGCATACAAGTTTCTCAAGAATCAGGTCAGGAGATCTGGTATCCAGAGAGCACAACTTATGTAAAAATTTTTCATATTTATTACTTTATTTTGTCAAACATATTACTTAAATGGACTTAATATTATTTATTGCTGCCATCGTTATTTTGATTAATCAGTAGCATCGATGTAACAAAGTGTAAAAATAAAACAGAAAAAAAATTAATTTCAAGTGACTGTCATTTTCATGCTAAAAATATGGCTACCCTACTATATGTTTTATTGTTATATTAATTGTTGTTTTTCTTCTGGTGTGGCTTAATCCTATATTGGCTCTCTAAAGTCTTGGTTATCCTACACAGGATAGGGAGTCACTGTCCACGGTATCTCCATTCCCCAGAAGTGGACTAATGTTGGTGCTAGGGTTGTAATGGGGCAGGTACAACCTCAATCTTAATTGGCTTAGTGAACTTGCCTTTTGGTGCTGAGTTGTTGTTGTTTTTTCCTTAGCACTCTTGCCTCTTCTCTTCACAGCAGTAAACTCTGCTGTGGCTCATCTTGGACAGAAGTATTTTTCTTCTTTTCAATCCAGTGACAGCAAACCTCTGTTGGTATTGGAACAAGATCCTAAGCCCAAGATGGTTTGTACTGAGGAAATTAAATTGCAATGTATAATAAATTTTATAGTAAGTCACTGAGATTTGGGTGATTCTAATTATAGAAAACATCCTATCATGTTTGATTCACTTTTATTCATTATTTTTGTCTTTTCTCTATTATATTAACTGTGATTTTGGTGTATCAACACAGCATCTTTCAGGAGAAGATTTTTGGGGGTGTATTTTTCAGTTATTTTATATTTGCATCAAGATCAGTCTCTGTGTTAGTCTGACCTATATGTTCTCCCTATTCCTAGATTTATTCTTGGAAAACTTGTCTCTAAGGGTGAAACAAATCATTTAAAACCTGGATTTAGACTTTATATGATTTTTGACATTATATCTCACCCCATTCTGATAGCAAGGTCGGCAAGACTCCTAGGCCCACATCCCATCCCTCTTCTACTTAATTAAGGTCTCTACATCTACTAAGTAGATTCTCTTTGGTCTCCCAACATGAAGTCTTATTCAAGTAACCCATAAGGTTTGTCAGATCCTCCAATGTTGAGTTTTGAATGCAATGTATCAGAATTGCCTGCTGTTTATTTTAAAATGCTGATTCGATGGTCTATAACCCAATAAATTCTTATTCAAGAGGTTTTGTTTAGGGCAAAAAAATCTAAATTTATAAAAATATCACCCCAAGTGGAATACTAAAAATCTGTGAACTAAGAGGCACTGTTTAGGTTTTCTCAGTTTATTTCTTGTTAAAGAGTTGTCCTTGAATGAGTTCCCTAAGAGTAGAAGCAATTCATACATGTCTTTCAGACACTAATGGCCTATTCTTGCCTTGGTCCCTTGTTCCTATATCCTGGCCAGAATTAAGAGATTTTCCTAATCTGATGGAATCTGAATAAGATTGTATACCATAAACTAATTCCTCTAGCAGAGAATGTTTAATAATTTTATCGCATGTTGTAAAATGTAAAGAAACCAGTCAAATGTACAAAAGTGGAGAGCTCTTCAAAGTTCTTTGCATGACTATAGCATATTATTCACCTGGTTTGACATCTTTATGTAGAATAAGTTTCATTAGTGAGTTTGCCATTTGATCCTCTAACACTGTTAGATTATGAATTATTTCTCTTGCCCCTCCAAGGTCATTTTGAAGATCCAGTGTTCAGTCAGATATCACCATTTCTTTATATTCTTCTAAATCCTTTCTAGCATTCATGTATTTTCCTTAAGCAAATGTATTGCTTTAGTACTTTAAAATTCAGTTTGCATCCCTTTTGCTACATTACTTTTCATCCTCCAAGTATGTTGTTTTTGTTCTTAAAATATTTTCTTCTTAACATTTCATTTGCTATTAGTGAGCATCATCAGCAGAGCTTTGTCTGATGTTTAGTCACATTTTCAGTGGCATAACTTACTTGATAGAGTTGGAAATGACACTTTCCCATGATTTTACTTTATAGTTATAAAGATATTTTCCATTATTTATCATTTAAACTGAGATGTATTAATTCAGTGCTAGATTTTGTATTATCAAACTATAAAACAGATTCAACAGTTATTTTTTCCTGTCTGTCTGAAACAAGCAAGCATACTGATAAAACTTAAAATTAAATGCAAATTTGAGTAGCTAGAATAATAAATATGCAATTGAGTATAAGCCTTTGGGAAATAGAAAAAGTAATAATTGTTTGGCTCACAAAGATATTATTTAGATTTATTTTTGTTCCTTTAAAACTAAATATATAGCTTATAACTTTTATTGAGATTTTCAATTAACTGTTTATTAAAAAGAAAAAATATTATGAAGGAAGGCAAATTTTACTTGTAGAATTACTACATAAGCTTTTTTGAAAGAATTAATAGGTCAGTTCTGTGTGCTTAGTCACTCAGTTGTGTTCAACTCTTTGTGACCCCGTGAATTGTAGCCCATCAGGCTCCTCTGTCCATGGAGATTCTCCAGGCGAGAATACTGGGGTGGATTGCCATGCCCTTCTCCAGGGAATTTTCCCAACCCAAGGATCAAACTCAGGTCTCCCACATTGCAGGTGGATTCTAACCAATGTACTCTCAAGTCAGTTATGATTCAGTGACAGGCTCAGTCTCTCTTCCTTTAGGTTGTAGCCTAAGTTGATTTTGTTTTGTTTTGATTTTATAATTTATTTATTTTTTTTAACTGGTGGAATAATTGCTTTACAATATTGTGCTGGTTTCTGACATACATCAATTCAAATCAGCCATAGTTATATACATGTCCCTCCTTCTTGAACCTTCTGCCTACCCCATCCCAACCTTCTAGGTTGTCACAGGGCACTGGGTTTGAACTCCCTGTGTCACACAGCGAGTTCCCACTGGCTGACTATTTTACATATGTAATGTAGAAATATATGTTTCAATGCTACTCTCAATTCATCCCACCCTCTCCTTTTTTATTATTTTGACAGAGTGTGGTCACAGTGTAAGCATGGCTTTTATTCAGGGTATAACAAATGGGTTTGCTTAGTATATTTAAGATGAACCTCTATTGCATTAATATACTTTTGATCTTCACATTATCTGGGATGCAAATTTTTCACATCCATAGATAAATGATATAATAATAATTAGATATATTATGATACTTTTCAACAATGGAAAGAAATGGCAAACTTAAAAGTACCCTAAAATATTTATGCATTTCAAATTTGAAGATTATGTTTGAGAGACAGTTCTCTGTCACCATTAGACTCTTAAGAACTTCAGATTTTTCAGTGGAACTTAATAGTAACTCAAAAATACTAATATATTTGAGATCTTGGTAAGAGAAAACATAGGAATATTGTAAGACTAGTTAATAACAGATATTGCATACTAATCTGACTTTTCATGAAGTATGTTTTTTTAATGTTAATTATTCTTACAGATACGTATGCATCCATCTCTTGCTCATTTGAAAGCCAAAGTGTTAGCTACTCAATTGTGTCCACGTCTGACTTTTTGCAAACCTATGGACTATAGCCCACCAGGCTCCTCTGTCCATGGAATTCACCAGGAAAAAATATTGGAAGGGGTAGCCATTCCCTTCTCCAGGGGATCTTTCCACCCAGGGATCAAACCTGTGTCTCCTGCAATTGCAGGTGGATTCTTTACCATCCGAGGCTTCCCTGGTGGGAGGGTCCATCCACATTGCTGTAAATGACAGAATTTCATAATAGCTTTTTTGCAGAGTGGACTTCCATTGTGTATATAAAACTATACCTTCTTAATCCATGCATCTGTTGATGAACAGTTGAATTGCTTCCATTTCAGGGCTATTGTAAATGATATTGCTATGAAAAGTGGGATGCATGTATCTTTTCAAGTTAGTGTTTTTATGTTTTTGAATATACACCCAGGAGTAGAATTGCTGAGTCATATGATAGCTATATTTTCAGTTTTTGAGGGACTTTCTTAATGTTTTCCATAGTGGTTACACTAGTTTACATTCCTATCAATGGTGTATGAGAATTCCCATTTCTCCACATCCTTGCCAACACTTCTTTCTTGTAGATATTTTGGTGATAACCATTCTGACAGGGGTGAGTTGATTTCTCATTGTGGTTTTGATTTGTATTTCTCTAGTAAGTAATGATGTTGGGCATCTTTTCATGTATCTTTCACCCATCTGTATGGTTTCTTTGGAAGAATGTCTATTCAGGTCTTATGTCCATTTTTTAAATCTTGTTTGNGTAGATATTTTGGTGATAACCATTCTGACAGGGGTGAGTTGATTTCTCATTGTGGTTTTGATTTGTATTTCTCTAGTAAGTAATGATGTTGGGCATCTTTTCATGTATCTTTCACCCATCTGTATGGTTTCTTTGGAAGAATGTCTATTCAGGTCTTATGTCCATTTTTTAAATCTTGTTTGCTTTTGTTGCTACAGTTGTATGAGCTATTTATATATTTTGGATATTAACACCCATAATGATTATACTATTTGCAAACATTTTCTCCTATCAGTAGGCTGTCTTTTTATTTTTTGTATAGTTACTTTTGCTGCACAAAAGCTTTTAAGTTAAATTAGGCTTTGTACTTTTATCTATGCTTTATTTACTTTGCTTTAGGAGACAGACCCAAAAACTCTTGCTAAATTGTCAAAGAATGTTCTGCTTATGCTCTCTTATAGCACTTTTATGGCTTTAGGTCTATATTTAGGCCTTTAATCCATTTTGAGCTTACTTTTATATGTCATATGAGGAGATGTTCTAACATATATGACAGCTTTACTTTCTCCCTTCCAATTTGTATGCCTTTTATTTCTTTTTCATGTTTAATTGCTGAGTCCAGGACTTACAGTACTATAAAAGTAGCAAGAATAGGCCCCAGTCTGTGGGGTTGCAAAGAGTTGGACATGCCTAAGCAACTGAGCACACAAGAGTAGATATTGTTGCTGATTTGGGGAGAATGGTTTTCAGCTTTTCACTGTTGAATATGGTTTAGCTGTGGTATTGTCATAACTGATCTTTATTATGTTGAGATATGTTCCTTCTGTAACAATTTTGATGAGAGTTTTTCTCATGAATGCATGTTGAATTTTGTCTATGCTTTTTCTGTATCTATTGCAGTAATCATATGATTTTTATTTTTTTTTGTTCTTAATGTAGTACATTACATTATATGATTGAATTGAAATATTGAACTATTCTTGTACCCTTGAGATAAACCCACTTGATCATGGAGTATAATCCTTTTTATATATTGTTGGACCAATATACAGATATTGTCAATATTGACAATTGACAATCCTGAACGTGCAAAACATGTTATACTCAGGACATTGTCTCTTTAAGAAATGACTGATATATCAGAATCAAATTTCAACATTCAACTCTAAGTTTCTTTACCAAATAATAACAGAATTCCTCTCTCTCTTTCATTTCACATGCTTCCTTCATATATCTCTTTTGTTTAAGCAAGGTGAGAGCTAAGACAAGGGTGAGCCTTCCCGAGAAAAAGTGCCAGGGCTAATAAAGACATAGTATATTTATAGGTTTCACTGTGGGAACTGTGGAGGAGGATGCTGGGTTACTATCTTATGGCACAATTGAAATTAAACTCCAGAAGACTCTTATCATCATGCTATCAACTCACTGGAAGTAGGAAGTTAAAGAGAATTCAGATGTCAAGGGTCTACGGCTTAAAACCAGAACAAGCAGGAAGTAGAAACACTCCACCCCTCCAGGAAATCTCCTGAAATAATCAGATGATCAGTCTTCCCACTGCATTTGTCTTTCAACTCTGGTTCTTTCTTTTTTGCCAGGCCTTAGGAAGTTTGGATTGCTTCCCTGATAGCTCAGTTGGTAAAGAATCTGCCTGAAATGCAGGAGAATCTGGTTCAATTCCTGGGTCAGAAAGATCCCCTGGAGAAAAGATAGGCTACCCACTTCAGTATTTTGGGCTTCCCTTGTGGCTCAGCTGGTTAAGAGTCCACTTGCAACGTGGGATACCTGGGTTCGATCTCTGAGTTGGGAAGATCGCCTGGAGAAGGGAAAGGCTACCCACTCCAGTATTCGGGCCTGGAGAATTCCATGAACTGTATAATCCATGGGGTTGCAAAGAGTCGGAAATGACTGAACATCTTTCACTTTAAGAACTTCAAGGCTTTATTCTTTATTGCCACCTTCAGAAACTCCTTCTAAGCCACTAGACCCATGATCATAACAAATATTTCCTGTGATTAATATTCACTAACTGTCAATGTTGCAATTTTTATGTGTGCCTTATTTTTTCTATAGGAATTCCCTGGTGGCTCAGAGGGTAAAGCATCTGCCTGCAATGTGGGAGACCTAGGTTCGATCCTTGGGTTGCAAAGATCCCCTGGAGAAGGAAATGGCAACCCACTCCAGTATTCTTGCCTGGAGAATCCAATGAACAGAGGAGCCTGGTAGACTACAGTTCAAGGGGTCACAAAGAGTTGGACAAGACTGAACGACTTCACTTTCTTTCTTTCTTTTCTTAGTATTTATATACAAATTTTTCATTCATTATTCATTCAATTATCCCAAAAGTGTTGGCATAGTGCTAAGAAAATATATTTGGTCCCAACCCCTATGGATGAATAAACCCAACAAAAATAAACAAAAAATAAATAGCAAAATATCAAAAATCCATGTATTGGTGTGATAGAATTTTGGAAACATTCATTTTAATTTGAGTATAAGAGAAAACCTCCCTAAAGAATTGATTTGAGCTGATATCTGAATGAAGGAAATGATACAGCCAAGCAAAGTTATCCAAAAATAAAAATCTTAAGATACTATTGAGTTTAGTATATCATGTATCCCAGAAAGAAAAGTCAGTGTGTCTGGAGCGTGAAGCACATGTAGATTAGTACAAGATGAGCTCAAGAAGAAACATTAGAGGATATATAAAGTAGTTGCTCTTGGGTCTTGGTTAGATTTTGAATAATATTTTAAGTGTGATGTTAAACTGTTAGAATCTGTGTATTATAAGAGTAGCATAAATTAATGTTAGAAGACACTTTTGGAATGGGTTGCAAGAATGAAATTAAAACAGTTTAAGTCTCTTGAAGTAAACCTGGAAACATGATGTTGCTCGGACTAAGATGAGGGTAATGGAAAAACAGGAGGAGATGGATACATAGAATTTATTGGTGTGAGGATAAAAAAAAGTGAAAATTGAAGCATAAGTGTACATTTTGATTTGAGCAAGCAGATTGATAGTGATACCATTTTTTTTTTTGAGCTAATTGAGACGGGAGAACAGAAGATTTGTTAAGGATGTATAGAAACTGAATTCTCTTTCGAATAAGATTGAGACACCCATTTGTCCCACAGATAAATTACAAACATATTTTTCCTTGGTTAGATTGTCATAGGCCAGTTTATCTGTTGATTTCTTAAATTTCTTTCTAATGCAGTAGATCACATTATATTATACCTGTATGGCATGAATCACCACACATTTACAGTGCTCAGGTAGTTTGGTCTTATCAAATTATAATAAATCAGTTGGTCAAATGGATTAAATAGTGGTTGTTGATTATTAGTTTTGTTTTGTACTTGCTCCAATAAGATTGGCCTCCAAATTCAGTTTATTCNCACATTATATTATACCTGTATGGCATGAATCACCACACATTTACAGTGCTCAGGTAGTTTGGTCTTATCAAATTATAATAAATCAGTTGGTCAAATGGATTAAATAGTGGTTGTTGATTATTAGTTTTGTTTTGTACTTGCTCCAATAAGATTGGCCTCCAAATTCAGTTTATTCTTTATAATAATTAATGCAACCATTTGTAATAATGTAATAATTAAAGGAAACATAGAAACAAGCACTGTGCTTTGGAAGTTTAGGTTAACTGCAGCTACGTTGCCAAAATAAACTTTATAGAAAATGATTAAATTAAAGATTAAACAACAAGAGATTATAAAGTGAATGAAAGTCCCAAACCTATATTTAAATTACAAGAAAATGTAGAGATTTGGGCCCACTGTGGATACTATAAAACATCTACAAACATTAAAGGACAGGTTCATTGTCTAGGAAAAAGTATATGTGAGTCAAACAATACTTAATGTCAAGATACAGGAATAAAAGCTCAAATCCTAAAATAAGATATTTGAAAACTAATATCATAATTGGTGCAACTTAAGAACTGAAACACATAATGAACCCCTGCTCAACAAAAGCAATTTCATGGTACTTCTCTAAGACAGCTAATCAAGTCAGACTTAAGGCATGTGTAGCATCACTGTTTTATGTGTGGAGAAATCATTAGGGTGGCTTTGTGTTTCTTTGGTATGTGGATGGTTGGGTGGAACGTTAAGGATACTGTGATTTTCCTATAGAAATTAGCATGAGATTAGGAGAAAATGCTTTGAATGAGACCAATCTGAATTTGAAGTATAATTCATCCATGGTTCAAAATTGCCAGGGGCAAATTATTCCCTTTGTATGTTAGGGTTTACAGAGCTTACTTCCCAGAGTTTACATGAGTTTTAAATGACCTTCTGTATGTTGAGTGCTTACCAAATGCCTGGTGTACAGAAAGTATTAAAAATATGATATCTTAATTATTATTGTTACTATTTTTCTTCTAATTCCGGCGAGGGTAACATGGGGGCCTTACAGACATACTATGCATAGCACCACTGGGAAATTAAAGCAAGTTGTTAGGTGTTGTATTTGCCTGAGGACTACAGGATATTGAAGGAAGAGGGTTTTTAAGGAAAAGAGGACTGACAGAAATGTAGGTCAGTCCTACATTTCTGTAAGACTGACAGAAATTTCCAAGATTAACATTTGAAAACAAAATAAAATTATAAATAAATTTTCTAAAAATATTTCACCAGTAGGAGTAGGAAAATCACTCTGAATTAAGAGACATTTCAGTCTGAAACAACTTGATTAGTAAGGAATAACCATAGATATGATATCATAGTTAAAGGACTAAACTAAATTTAGGTAATTGCGTCCTTTTTGTTGTTCAGCCGCTAACTCATGTCTGACTCTGTGACCTCATGGATTGCAACTCACTAGGCTTTTCTGTCCTCTGTTATGTCTTGGAGTTTGCTCAGATTCATGCCTATTGAATTGGTGATGCTATCTAACCACCTCATCTTTTGCTCCACTTCCCCCATCCCTGCTTTTGCCTTTAATCCTTCCCAGCAGCAGGATTTTTCTCGTCAAATTACTGGCGCTTAAGTATCAATCCTTCCAGTGAATATTCAGAGTTTATTTCCTTCAGGATTGATCGGTTGGATCTCCTTGCAGTCCAAGGGACTCGCAAGTGTCTTCTCCAACATCACAGTTCAAAGGCATCAATTCTTTGGTGATAGGCTTTTTCTTTTCTGTCCAGTTTTCACACCCACACATGACTACTGGAAAAACCATAGCTTTGACTATATAGACATATGCTGGCAAAGTGATGTCTCTGTTTCTTTTTAATACACTGTCTAGGTTTATCATGGAGACAGAAATAGCAACCCACTTCAGTATTCTTGCTGGAAGAATCCCATGGACCAAGGAGCTGGTCTGCTACCACCCATCGGGTTGCAAAGAGTCGTACATGACTGAAAAGACTTAGCAGGCAGATTTATCATAACTTTCCTTCCAAGGAAGAAACACCTTTTAATTTAATGACTGCAGTCCCTATCGGCAGTGATTTTGGAGACCAAGAAAATAAAACCTGCCACTGCTTCTACTTTTTCCCCTTCTATTGACCATGAAGAGATGGGCCCAGATGTCATGATCTTAATGTTTTTTAATGTTGAGTTTCAAGCCAGTCTTTTTTTTTTTTTTTTTCACTCTCCTCTTTCACACTTATCAAGAGGCTCTTCAGTTGCGTTCTAAATACACATTAATACCTATATTCCCCTTTAGGGAAGGTAAAACATTATCTATGTTGGGAAGGTCAAATTCGAATCAGTGACAGCTGAGCTGTCAGATGACAGGTTGGGCAGGCCAGTGGTAGTGAAAACATGAACTACAGAGACTACATTGAATAAAGAAAGCACCCACAGCTAAAAAGATGAAAGAAATCAACAGCATGAACAGAGACACAGTCAGTCTAGCACCGAGGGGAAATGCTGGCAGCTGGAACCTCAGATCTCAATAGTTAACAGTGACCTTGGAACTAATGATATCGAATTTGCTTTTCCCTGAAGTTGAGATTGTCTGTAGGATGGATCTGTTTTATTTGGACTTTCTTCATAGAAAACATATACATACAGTAATGATCAAATGTAATTCATCCCTAAAATGTAACAACAGTTCAATATTTGAAAATCAATTGTTACTGAATCATATTAATCCAATTAGGGATAAAAAATTATATGATTAACTCAATAGATACAGGAAATCATTTGACAATGTTTAAAATGTTTAAAGGATAATGTGAAGCTGTCTTTATTTCTATATTACATAGTATTTAGGTAAAACATTCAAGAAATCTATAAAAATCTTAAAAATAACAAACTTGAAGAACATGAGCTCAAAATAAAAAAAATAATTTTAATTTGTATATGCTCATGAAAACCACTGGCTAATATGTTAATACTGGTAATAGTACTATTAAATAGTATATGAAAAGCATAGAAATAAACTTAAACAAAATATANATCCCTAAAATGTAACAACAGTTCAATATTTGAAAATCAATTGTTACTGAATCATATTAATCCAATTAGGGATAAAAAATTATATGATTAACTCAATAGATACAGGAAATCATTTGACAATGTTTA
The DNA here is from genome assembly GCA_006410615.1 of Neotragus moschatus. Lineage (NCBI taxonomy): Eukaryota > Metazoa > Chordata > Mammalia > Artiodactyla > Bovidae > Neotragus > Neotragus moschatus. The sequence continues at coordinate 77,793 of SJYA01001294.1, forward strand.
AAATGTTTAAAGGATAATGTGAAGCTGTCTTTATTTCTATATTACATAGTATTTAGGTAAAACATTCAAGAAATCTATAAAAATCTTAAAAACCAATACAGTAATGTAAAGTAAGATAAAGTAAAAATAAAAATTAAAAAAAAAGAACTTTAGGCTGAAAACTATAAAACATCACAGAAAATGAAAGAAATTAAAAAAAAAATTAAAATACATCATAGTCACTAAGAGATATTAATTCTCTCAATATTGGTAAATAGAGTGAACATGCTCTCACAGATAACAACACCATGTTTTATTATACAGAAGTTGATGAGCTGATTTTAAAATTTGGGGGAATTTTGAAAGACTCACAACAGCCAAATAAACTTTAGAAAAATAAAAAAGAACAAAATTTGAGGACTTATAGTGCTGATTTCAAGAATTATTTATCATTCTACAATAATCAAGATTATTACACTAAGTACCCAATCAGTAATGGTGCAATCTACAAAACAGCAGAATGATCTCTATTTGTTTTCAAGGCAAGCCATTTAATATCATAGTAATCCAACTCTATGCCCCAACAAGTAAGGCTGAATTTGAATGTTTCTATGAAGAACTAACTACAAGACCTTCTAGAACTAACATTTAAAAAAAAAAAAAAAGATGTCCTTTTCATCATAGGGAACTAGAATGCAAAAGTAGGAAGTCTGGAGTAACAGACAAGTTTGGCCTTGGAGTACAAAATGATGCAGGGCAAAGGCTAACAGAGTTTTTCCAAGGTAACACATTGGTCATAGCAAACAACCTCTTCCAACAACACACGAGATAATTCTACACTTGGACATTACTAGTTGGTCAATAGCAAAATCAGATTATATTTTTTGCAGGCAAAGATAGAGAAATTCTACACAGTCAGCAAAAACAAGACTGGGAGCTGACTGAAGCTCTGATCATGAATTTCTTATTGCAAAATTCAGACTTAAAGAAAGTAGGAAAAAACCACTAGGCAATTCAGGTATGACCTAAATCAAATCTCTTACAATTATAAAGAGGAAGTGACAAATAGACTCAAGGGATTAGATCTGATAGAGTGTTTGAAGAACTATGGACAGAGGTTCATCATGTTGTACAGGAGGCAGTGATCAACACTATCCCCAAGAAAGAGAAATGCAAAAAGTCAAAATGGTTGCCTGAGGAGGTGACAAAAGTCCAGCTGAGCTATTTCAGATCCTTAAAGATGATGCTATAAAAGTGCTGCACTCAATATGCCAGCAAATTTGGAAAACTCAGCAGTGGCCACAGGACTGGAAAGGGGCAGTTTTCTTTCCAATCCCAAAGAAAAGCAATGCCAAAGAATGTTCAAACTACCACACAATTGCATTCATCTCACATGCTAGAAAAATAATGCTCAAAATTCTTGAAGCTAGGTTTCAAGGGAAGCCTGGCATGCTGCAGACCATATAGTCATAAAGAGTTGGATATGACAGAGAGACTGAAATGAATAATCAAGAAGGTGTGACAGTGATATAAGACTAATGGAACATACTAGAATATCAAGAAATAGAAAGACACACATATAAATAAAATCATTTTGACCAATAGCTAAGGTGATTCAAAAGAAAAAGAACTATGCTATCAACAAGTTAATTTTTGAATTAACTAGATATAAATGTGGACTTTGACCCTAAACTCACACTATAAATAATAATTAATTTAAAATGGATTATAGACAAAATAAATCTTAAACTATTGAAATTCTAAGAAAAAGTTGGAGAAAACCACCATCACTTTGAGTTAGGTGAAGATTCCTTCAGTCAGTTCAGTCACTCAGTGTTGTCTGACTCTTTGAGACGCCATGGACTGCAGCACTCCAGGCTTCCTTGTCCATCACTAAATCATGGAGCTTTCTCAAACTCATGTCCATCGAGTCAATGATGCCATCCAACCATCTCATCTTCAGTTCAGTTCAGTCACTCAGTCGTGTCCGACTCTTTGTGACCCCATGAATTGCAGCACACCTTGCCTCCCTGTCGATCACCAATTCCCGGAGTTTACCCAGACTCACATNTCTCAAACTCATGTCCATCGAGTCAATGATGCCATCCAACCATCTCATCTTCAGTTCAGTTCAGTCACTCAGTCGTGTCCGACTCTTTGTGACCCCATGAATTGCAGCACACCTTGCCTCCCTGTCGATCACCAATTCCCGGAGTTCACCCAGACTCACATCCATCAAGTTGGTGATGCCATCTAGCCATCTTATCCTCTGTCATCCCCTTCTCCTCCTGCCCCCAATCCCTCTCAGCATCAGAGTCTTTTCCAATGAGCCAACTCTTCACATGAGGTGGCCAAAGTACTGGAGTTTCAGCTTTAGCATCATTCCTTCCAAAGAACATCCAGGAACGATCTCCTTTATGATGGACTAGTTGGATCTCCTTAGTTCATGATAAATTGAACTTCATCAAATTAATAAATTAAAGTCTTGGAAAAAAAAACCACTAAGAAAATGAAAAGTTAAACCACAAACTGGAAGAAAATATGTGTAGTACATATATCTGAAAAAAGAATTGTATCAAGACCATATAAAAACATTAAAGAATCATTAAAGTTTTAAGCAAGAAAAAACCTTATACTGACATAAAAGAAGGTACATAGATGGGCAAGAAGTGCATGAAAACATTCTCAATATCATCCATTAAGTAAATGTAAATTAAAACTACAAGATTCAATTTCACACTCACCCACATGGTTAAAACTAAAAAATACTAAGTGTGTGCAAAATTGTGGAGTGATTCTTAACTCTTATATATTATTATTGCCATTGTTAAATGGCTTAGCCACTTGGGCAGTGAGTACCTTACTGAATGAAATAGATGCCTAGTCTACAACATTGCAATATAACAGATAAAAACTGGAAACAATCCACATGTCCACCAAAATATATTTTAGAAAACAAACTGGTATAGTCATACAGTGAAATGGTAATCAGAATAAAAATGAATAAGCTGCCAAAATGCACAGAACATGAATAACACCACCCCAAAACTATTGCATACTGTGTGAGCCTGGTTCTATTTTAAAATTATAAAACAGTTAAAACTAGTATAGATCAATTTATATAGGCAGGAGTGAATATCATTAACTGGAAAGTGGCATGAGGGAAATTTCTGGTCTAATGAAGTACTCTATATCTGGATTAGATGGTAGCCACACAAGTTTACTTGTCAAACCCCTCTCAATGTACATTTATCCATATTATATACTATGACATATTTCTTGATTTTAAAATATTTTATTTTATTTTTTTAAACTGTTCATCTCTTTTCTTTTTTTATTTTTATTTTATTTTACTTTACAATACTGTATTGATTTTGCCATACATNTGTTCATGGATTGGAAGAATCAATATTGTGAAAATGAGTATAATTCCCAAAGCAATCTACAGATTCAATACCTTCTTTAAAGAAGTATTTGCTGTATGACCACATTTATCTTGATATATGCCCTGTCATGTTATTTGTAGAGCATGGTTATTAAATATAGTACAGTGTTTCATCAATATAGTATGGATACTACATTTATTTATTAATCATCTTTCTCTCTAGGAATGAATTAAAGTTTTCATGTTATGAGTTTTTGCAATTGTTGGATAATAGATTAAAAAACAATGTGTTTAGTCAAACTTATGTAGCATTAAATTCTAGCAGTTGTTATTTTCATTAGTATGTAAATACTGTGTGAAGTTTAGGACATATGAGTTTAGTACAATTTGATATTGTTGTCAGACTTAAAATTGACTTGTACTTTTTATTTTCTAATAATTTGAGATTTCCTGATCATCTATAAAGACTGTGAGAATATTATTGTTAAACTCGTTTTCTTGCCTTGGGAATATTTGAGAAGCAACTTTTTTATTATGGTATCTTGATATTGAGTGATAATATATAAAGAGCTGTAGAAATCGGATGTTATAGACTGTCTTTCTCTTTCTCCCTCCTTACCTCTTTTAAGATTTTAACAATCTAGTAGGGTCATCTTGAAAATATACATATCATGTTATAAAATGTTTTCAGAGATAGTACTTATCATCTATGTAGATTTTANCTCTTGTAGCATTAAATTCTAGCAGTTGTTATTTTCATTAGTATGTAAATACTGTGTGAAGTTTAGGACATATGAGTTTAGTACAATTTGATATTGTTGTCAGACTTAAAATTGACTTGTACTTTTTATTTTCTAATAATTTGAGATTTCCTGATCATCTATAAAGACTGTGAGAATATTATTGTTAAACTCGTTTTCTTGCCTTGGGAATATTTGAGAAGCAACTTTTTTATTATGGTATCTTGATATTGAGTGATAATATATTAAGAGCTGTAGAAATCGGATGTTATAGACTGTCTTTCTCTTTCTCCCTCCTTACCTCTTTTAAGATTTTAACAATCTAGTAGGGTCATCTTGAAAATATACATATCATGTTATAAAATGTTTTCAGAGATAGTACTTATCATCTATGTAGATTTTAGTACTATAAAATACAGTATATTATGATGATAATTTTGGTGATATTGTTTATAAGATATATTAGAATCATATTCCTGGTGAGTTCTTTTATCAGAGTTCATTCTTGCACATATTTATTGTTATATTTGTGTTGATAAAGAATAATACTAAATATTGTGTTATCCAACTCACTTATTTTAAAATGAAATCAATTTATGTTAACTTTTTATATATAATTGTAAGAAAATTCAAAAAATACTTAAGCTTTTGCTTTTCAGAGAACTTCTGTGTGGACCAAGGTAAAAATCGGCGTATATAGTTTGCAAATAGGTGTTTGAAATGAATTAAAAGCTATGTTTAGTATAGAAGAGGCTTAATTCAATCAATCATGAAACAATTTGGATCATGAATTATTGTTTATGAAGACTGTCTTCCCATTAATGTTAGTTATTGTTCACTGTAAAGTAGAATTGTTTTTAAGCCTAGCACTGCTGAAGAGTCAGGTGTGGGTGAGAGTTAGGAAATGAAAAGGTATATCAAATTTGGAGACATGTGTTTGTATTGTGAGGCTCCCAGCTTCAGAAAGGATTTCTTTTTTTTTCTTAAGACTAAGTTGGAGATCATCAATTTGAAGTCAGTGGTTATTTATTGCATTGAGACAACCTGTACCAGTTCATTTGATTCTCACTTTATCCTTCTCCCACTTATTAATGCTAATTTGTAATGTATTAGCAATATAGAACTAGGTTTACAGTACTTTACATCCATATTACAATTAGTGATAGTGTATCTTATGGAAATATACTCAGTTCCAACTAGGTATGACAGAAATCCAACTGTCCCCTACTCAGAGGGATTTATCTCCTGCCCTGAATTCCACTCTCTTACTTGCCCTTGGTTCCATTCTGTTATTAATAACTGGCGTCAGATAAATGAGTTACTGCTAGAATAAGTACTGTTAGGGTGTCATGGGAGGTTGGGGGAGATGGGCTTTTTGGTCGATGTTTTGTGGGCCTCAGGGAACTGACTGGATTTCCCGTTTGTTTAGGACTTTTCGTCTCTTTGAAAAGTACTGGGATATTTCTGTTGTCCCACTCACATTAAAGCTCTAAGCTTCTACATGTACAGAGAGTTAAGAGAAGCCAGGGCTTTTTAGGAACAGTAGTTTAGAATATTTGTGGTGTGTGTGGTGGAGCTGAAGAGTGACAGGAGATGTGATTAATTAAGAAGGGCCTTTCAATGAGGAGTTTTATAAGTAACGCTAGTTTTATCTTGCTATGTTGGGCAGCCAGTCAAAAGGATTAACATTTTTTCCCCAAAATGTTTAATTTCACAGTAGCTATTAGTGTTCTATAGTAGTAGAATTTTGAGAGGAGTTGCAAAAACACTACACATTATTTCTCTATGCCATTTGCCCAGACTGACAAGATGTTAACATTTCATCCCGTTAGCCTTTTCTTGTCCTCTCTTCTCCTCTCCTGACTTTTCTTTCTCTCTCACTTTCTGTGTGTAGTCTTTTTTCCCCTGAACTTTAAGACAGTAAATTATGAATATAATGCTGTTAGCCTAAGTACTTTAGTGTATAGTTTTAATAGAAAGAGAAATTTCGTACATGATTGCAGTACAAAGTCAGTAAATTAACATTATTGCAGAACTATTGGATCCTCAAATTCTGGTTGGATATCCTCCATGCTAAAGGAGGGAAATTTGTTTTGAGGTTCAGAATCCAGTCCAGGATCACACATTGCATTCAGTTGTTCTAGTCTCTTATTTTTTTTTTTTTTCCCATTCTGGCCTATTTCCTCATTCTTTGTCTGTCTTTCGTGATCTTAATACCTGATGTTGTTTCAGGTTCTCCCAGATCTCAGGAATGGATTTTACAGCCACACCGTTGGCTTTGCTCTCCATACAGGCATTTTCTGAAATAGCCTAGATTTTATGTTTGTTTGGAAGCTAATCCTTACTTAAGTATTGATTGCTGTTTGGAAAGACTGACTTTTTTTTTTTTTTTTTTAACATATGTATATATTTGTATATTAATTTTTTAATTTTTATTTTTACTTTATTTTACTTTACATTACTGTATTGGTTTTGCCATACATTGACATGAATCCACCATGGGTGTACATGAGTTCCCAATCCTGAACCCCCTCCCACCTCCCACCCGATATCATCTCTCTGGATCATCCCCATGTACCAGCCCCAAGCATCCTGTATCCTGTATCGAACATAGACTGGCGATTCATTTCTTACATGATAGTATACATGTTTCAGTGCCATTCTCCCAAATCATCCCACCCTCTCCCTCTCCCTCAGAGTCCAAAAGTCCATTCTATACATCTGTGTCTCTTTTGCTGTCTCACATACAGGGTTATTACCAAGTTTCTAAATTCCATATATATGTGTTAGTATACTGTATTGGTGTTTTTCTTTCTGGCTTACTTCACCCTGTATAATTGGCTCCAGTTTCATCCATCTCATTAGAACTGATTCAAATGTATTCTTTTTAATAGCTGAGTAATACTCCATTGTGTGTATGTACCACAGCTTTCTTATCCAACATAAGTATTGATTGCTGTTTGGAAAGACTGACATTTTTAAAACCAGAAAGTATTGGTTCCTTTTTGTCAGTGGTCTTCGCAATTTAGTTTTTCTCTATACTGCTTTTTACTATACGTAGTAAAACGACTACACTTTTAACATATTACCTAGAAAAATCTCATTACTTAAATCATACCTTAAGTACATTTTCTCTTTTTTATGTTACCAAGGGCACCAGTGTTGCTAAACTTTTTTTACTATATAACTAGAACCCCGTTTCCTCTACTTTTCAGTTAATGTTTTTTCTTCTTTAGTTCTCCTTAGCAGCTCCCTGAAAGACTGAGAATAGACTCTTCCGTGCTCATTAGGCTTTCACTCATTTCCTGAAAGTCTTTGCAGCTCTTGCCCACTGATTCCTCAAAACTCCTACATTTTTAGTTTTTTTTGTTGTTGTTGTTATGGTAGCATCCTGTGCATGTAACACAAATGTGTATCAGTTACCAGTTGCAGCATAACAAATCACCCCAAAATTTAGTGACTTAAAATTATAATAACTATTTTATTATCTTGTAGTTTCTTTAAATTAGAAATTTAGATAGAATTTGCTAGATATCCCTTGCTCAGGGTCTCATCAGATTGTAGTCAAGATGTTGGCAGGAATATGGTCATTTGAAGGCTTAACTAAGGCTGATAGATATGCTTCCATGATGGCTTATTAACATGGCCAGTAAGTTGATGCTGGCTGAGCAAGAACCCCAGTTTCTTGCTGCATGAACTCTCTGAGGACTGTTTGAGTGTCCTTATAATATGGCACCTAGCTTTTCGTCAGATGAACTAACTTTTCCCAGAGTAAGAGAGAGCATGGTAAAAACTACAGTATTTTTTGTGACCTGGCCTCAGATGTCACATGGTGTGCTCACGCATAGCTTCCCGTCCCCCTAGTTGAATGCCTGTTTTTTACCCATTGGGTTATATATCTGGATGCAGCCAACTGTTGAAAAAATTGCAGAAAGTTCCAAAAGGAAAAACTTGAATTTGCTGGGCTCAGGCAACTATTTATATAGCATTTACATTTTATTAGGTATTATAAATAATCAGGAGATGGTTTAAAATACACAGGAGGATGTATAGGTTAAATGTGGATACTATGCCATTTCTTATGAAGGACTAGAGCATTCATTCACTCCAGTGAATACTATAGATTCATTCATTCAGTCAGTCCAGTACTCTTGCCTGGAAAATCCCATGGACAGAGGAGCCTGGTAGGCTGCGGTCCATGGGGTCACGAAGAGTCGGACACGACTGAGCGACTTCCCTTTCACGCATTGGAGAAGGCAATGGCCACCCACTCCAGTGTTCTTGCCTGGAGAATCCCGGGGCAAAGGTTGGCAAGAGTTCAGGTTTCAGTTGATTGAACTCAGGAGGGTCCATGTCATTATTCTGTGTGCCATCGCAGGAGGGGCCGTTTGTTCCTGCAGGACTCTTTTGAAGACAGATTGTTTGTAACCTCTTTAGGAGGAACTAGGACTGTTTTTGGAGAAGGCAATGGCACCCCACAGCAGTACTCTTGCCTGGAAAATCCCATGGATGGAGGAGCCTGGTAGGCTGCAGTCCATGGGGTCGCTAAGAGTCGGACTTCCCTTTCACTTTTCACTTTCATGCATTGGAGAAGGAATTGGCAACCCACTCCAGTGTTCTTGCCTGGAGAATCCCAGGGACGGGGGATCCTGGAGGGCTGCCGTCTGTGGGGTTGCACAGACATGGACACGACTGAAGTGACTTAGCAGCAGCAGCAGCAGCAGCAGCACTGTATTATCACTGAACTATGCAGTTTCTTGACTGTATTTCCTTTGTTCCCTCACTTCCCTTAAGATCATTAATTACGGAGATCTGTTCAAGGGCAGAGCATTGCAACCAGGCCTAGATCATTAAATGGCTTGGTTCAGAAATGGCATCTCTTATGTCAACAAAGCCATGCCTGGTTCTCTTTCTCCAGGATGCTCTACCCTGTCTGCTTACAACTTGGTCACCTGGATAATGGAGCAGAGAAGGTAGATGGGGACAGAATCCTAGGGGAGATATGGCTAGGTGGATTGGGTATTGGGATAAGGAAACAAGTTGTTTTCAAAAGTGTTTAAAGCAAAACTAGGGGATGAAGGCATAGAGTTTTGTAGGAAGGAAATGTATGAAGAGTTTCATTGGAGCAAGAGTCTGAAAGAACTCTACTGTCCCAAGACCAAGTGAGAGAGTGAGTCAGCTGCATGATTGTGACTAGAGCATAGTGAATTTGAGTAGAGCATAATGATTACTATTTTGTTGGTCTGTTATGACATCAGTTGTTGGGAGACAGCTCTCTACAGGTCTCACACATTTGTACACATCTTTTTGAATTTTTATGTAATAAATAGTCTAGGAAAATGGCAGCACCATCCAGAGCAAGGCAGATTTGTGTGTCTTCTTGGGAGATAACAGAGATATATCTCTTTCTAGGGTATTGGGCAGGCATTGGGTTCCCTAAACCCAAAGCTCCTCTCCTGAAATGCAAAGCATTGTGTGTACAAGTATCACCTGGCCTCCTTCAGATCATCCTGTCAGAATTGGGCAGGAACAGTGCAAATGCTGACACTATGGCTACTGCTGTTGCTATAAGTAATAAAGCTCCTTGTGTCTAACCCACAAGTCTTTACCTTTTCCTCGAGCACCCATGAAACTGGTGGGTTTGCTGTTAGCTTGTAAGTACATTAAGACTTTTCAACTTTTTAGGTACAAAATATGATTATAGCATGCTAAAGGACAATCGAAGTGAAAGCCATTGGAACTGAGAATGTTTAGAGACCCTGAGGCTTGTCCACTTAGGACTGGCCAACATTCTCAGTGTTGTAGTCAGGGGTGATGCAATACTGTGGCTGAAAGTCTTCACAAAGTTGCAAGGAGGTGGCAAGATAATGGGCAGACAAAAACAAGAGATCATTCAGTCACTCAGTCGTATCTGACTCTTTGCCACTCCATGGACTGCAGCGTACCAGGCTTCCTTCTCCACACCAACTTCTGGAGCTGACTCAGACTCATGTCCGTTGAGTCCGTGATGCAATACAACCATCCCATCCTCTTTTGTCCCCTTCTCCCACATTCAGTCTTTCCCAGCATCAGGGTCTTTTCAGTGAGTCAGTTCTTTGCATCAGGTGGCCAGAGTATTGGAGTTTCAGCTTCAGTATCAGTCCTTCCAATGAATATTCAAGGTTGTTTTCCTTTAGGATAGACTGGCTGGATCTCCTTGCAGTCCGTGGGACTCTCAAGAGTCTTCTCCAACACCACAGTTCAAAAGCATCAATTCTTCCAGGCAAACCTTCTTTATGGTTCAACTTTTAAATATCCGTACACGACTACTGGAAAAATCATAGCTTTGACTATATGGATCTTTGTTGGCAAAGTAATATTTCTGCTTTTTAATATGCTGTTTAGGTTGGTGATAACTTTTCTTCCAAGGACCAAGCATCTTTTAATTTCATGGCTACAGTCACCATCTATAGTGATTTTGGAGCCTAAGAAAATAAAATCTGCCACTGTTTCCATTGTTTCCCCATCTGTTTGCCATGAAGTGATAGGACCAGATGTCATGAACTTAGTTTTCTGAATATTGAGCTTTAGGTCAACTTTTTCACTCTCTTCTTTCACTTTCATCAAGAGACTTTTTAATTCTTCTTTGCTTTCTGCCATAAGGGTGGTGTCATTTGTGTGTCTGAGGTTATTGATATTTCTCCTAGCAGTCTTGATTCCAGCTTGTGCTCCATCCAACCTGGCATTTCTCATGATGAACTATGCATATAAGTTAAATAAGCCAGGTGAAAAGATACAGCCTTGATGTACTCCTCTCGCAATTTGGAACCAGTCTGTTGTTCCACGTCCAGTTCTAACTGTTGCTTCTTGACCTGCATACAGATTTCTCAGGAGACAGGTCATGTGGTCTGGTATTCCCATATCTTGAAGAATTTTCCACAGCTTGTTGTAATTTATAAGTCAGTGGCTTTGGCATACTCAATAAAGCAGAAATAGATGTTTTTCTGGAATTCTCTTGCTTTTTTGATGATCCAGCAGATGTTGGCAGTTTGATCAGGTTCCTCTGCCTTTCTAAATCCAACTTGAACATCTGGAAGTTCACGATTCATGTTCTGTTGAAGCCTGGCTTGGAGAACTTTGAGCATACTTTGCTAGAATGTGAGATGAGTGCAATTGTACAGTAGTTTGAACATTTTTTGGCGTTGCCTTTCTTTGGGGTTGGAATGAAAACTGACCTTTTCCAGTCCTGTGGCCACTGCTGAGTTTTCCAAATTTGCTGGTATATTGAGTGTAGCACTTTCACAGTATCATCTTTTAGGACTTGAAATAGCTCAACTGGAATTCCATCTTCAGAAAGTGAAGAGAAACTAAAGAGCCTCTTGATGAAAGTGAAAGAGGAGAGTGAAAAAGTTGGCTTAAGGCTCAACATTCGGAAAATGAAGATCATGGCATCCAGTCCCATCACTTCATGGGAAATAGATGGGAGAAACAGTGGAAACAGTGGCAGGCTTTATTTTTCTGGGCTCCAAAATCACTGCAGATGGTGACTGCAGCCATGAAATCAAAAGATGCTTTCTCCTTGGAAGAAAAGTTATGAGCAACCTAGATAGCATATTCAAAAGCAGAGACATTACTTTGCCGACTAAGGTCCGTCTAGTCAAGGCTATGGTTTTTCCAGTAGTCATGTGTGGATGTGAGAGTTGGACTGTGAAGAAGGCCGAGCGCCGAAGAATCGATGCTTTTGAACTGTGGTGTTGGAGAAGACTCTTGAGAGTCCCTTGGACTGCAAGGAGATCCAACCAGTCCATTCTGAAGGAGATGGGCCTTGGGATGTCTTTGGAAGGAATGATGCTGAGGCTGAAGCTCCAGTACTTTGGCCACCTCATGGGAAGAGTTGACTCATTGGAAAAGACTCTGCTGCTGGGAGGGATTGGGGGCAGGAGGAGAAGGGGACGACCAAGAATGAGATGGCTGGATGGCATTACTGACTGGATGGGTGTGAGTCTGAGTGAACTCCGGAAGTTAGTGATGGACAGGGAGGCCTGGCGTACTGCGATTCATGGGGTTGCAAAGAGTCGGACACAACTGAGTGACTGAACTGAACTGATTGAATGCAGCACTTTTGTAGTATCATCTTTTAGGATTTGAAATAGCTCAACTGGAATTCCATCACCTCTGCTACCTTTTTTTGTAGTGATGCTTTCTAAGGCCCACTTGACTTCACATTCCACTATGTCTGGCTCTAGGTGAGTGATCACACCATCATGGTTATCTGAGTCATGAAGATCTTTTTGCTTAGTTCTTCTGTGTATTCTTTTTAATATCTTCTGCTTCTGTTAGGTCCATACCATTTGTGTCCTTTATTGTGCCCATCTTTGCATGAAATGAATTGTTGATGGTGCAGAGTTCTGAGAAAACATGGTCCACTGAAGAAGGGGATTGCAAACTACTTCAGTATCCTTGCCTTGAGAACCCTGTGAAAGTATGAAAAGGCAAACAGATAGAGGACACTGAATCAAGAGGAGCTCCCTAGGTTGGTAGGCGCCCAATATGCCACTGCTGATCAGTGGAGAAATAACTCCAGAAAGAATGGAGAGATGGAGCCAAAGCAGAAACAACACCCAGCTGTGGATGTTACTGGTGATGGAAGTAATGTGTAATGCTGTAAAGAGCAATATTCCATAAGCCTGGAATGTTAGGTCTGTGAATCAAGGCAAATTGGAAGTGGTCAAATAGGAGATAGTAAGAGGTGATCATTGACATTTTAGGAATCAGTGAACTAAAATGGACTGCAATGGGCAAATTTAACTCAGATGACCATTATATCTACTGCTGTGTGCCAGTACCCCTCATAGTCAACGAAAGAGTCCTAAATGCAGTTCTTGGGTACAATCTCAAAAACGACAGAATGATCTCTTCATTACCAAGGCAAACCATTCGATATCACAGTAATTCAAGTCTATACCATGACCAGAAATGCTGAAGAAACTGAAGTTGAACGGTTCTGTGAAGACCTACAAGACCTCGAACTAACACCCCCAAAATATGTCCTTTTCTTTATAGGGGACTGGAATGCAAAAGTACGAAGGCATGAGAGTTACCTGGAGTAACAGGGAAATTAGGCCTTGGAATACAAAATAAAGCAGGTCAAATGCTAGCAGAGTTTTGCCAAGAGAACACACTGGTCATAGCAAACACCCTCTTCAAACAACAGACAAGACTCTGCACATGGACATCATCAGATAGTCAATACAGAAATCAGGTTGATTATATTCTTTGCAACCAAAGATGGAGAAGCTCTATACAGTCAGCAAAAATAAGACCAGGAGATGACTGTGGCTCAGATCTTGAGCTCCTTATTGCCAAATTCAGACTTAAATTGAAGAAAACGAGATACCGATTAATAAATGATGAAACGTTTAAGACCAGGCATGCCTGACTCCACAGTCTATGGAATCTTTTTTGTTTTCCAGCTAAGTCTTTCTGCCTTTTAATTGGAGGTGTAATAATCAGATTTCTGAGATAAATCAGATGTATTACAAATTAAATTTATTTTTGATCTTAGTACAAATGGTGAAGTTCTCATGTGTTCTTTTTTTTTTTTAAATTTTAATTTTTATTTTTTCATCTCAGGTGTACATGAGTACAAGATTGGGAACTCATGTGTTCTTAATAAAATGCTGATACAAAGAATCTCTCATGAAACCTTTACCTTATTCCAGGAGGATCTTTCTTAGATTAGTGTTTGGGGGGGAAGAGATTTATAAAGGCAATGACACCCCATTCTGGTACTCTTGGCTGGAAAATCCCATGGACAGAGAAGCCTGGAGGGCTGCAGTCCATGGGGTTGCTGAGGGACAGACACGACTGAGCAACTTCACTTTCATGCATTGGAGAAGGAAATGGCAAACCACCCCAGTGTTCTTGCCTGGAGAATCCCAGAGATGGGGGAGCCTAGTGGGCTGCCGTCTCTGGGGTCACACAGAGTCACACACGACTGAAGCGACTTAGCAGTAGCAGCAGATTTATAAAGAGCTTGTAACTTAGAAGGGAAAGATTCTTTGCTAAAAGTGGATAGAGAGACAAAGTTACAAGTAGATATGAATAGTCTTTTTGAAATTTTGCTTGAATTCAGCTATTCAGTGTAAACATTATCTTGCTTGTATCGACTAAATGCCATGGCTACAAAATGGAATTTTATGTCTAATTAAATTGGCTGAAGGCTAATTTCTTTATATGCAATAGTTACAGTTTTTGTAAGGTTGAGATTACATGTAATGTGAAGACTTAAATTCATTTAGATGTTTAGAGTTATATTCCAACTCTCTAAAATCATAGTATTATGATTATTACAAGTTTTTTCCCTTAATAGTGAATCTATTTGTTAATATATTTATTTCCTGTGTTACACTATGTAGTTTAATTTCCTTTTCTGCAGATGAAGAAAAGAGACATTAGTGTTTAAATTAGTAAATGTTTATTAATTATCTACTTTATATGGTCTGTATCCAATATACTGTTAATGTTCTTTATAGGTGATTTAGAGGAAATTGATCCAAGATTCAATCAAGTATTAAATGCCTCTTTACTTTCTTTAACATAATCTTGAGGCTTTTCTACCTTTCACAACGTTGATGATTTTGAAGATTCCTTACTAGTTGTTTTGCAGCATGTTCTCAACTGGTATTTGTCTTTTTTTAAATTTTTTAAATTTTTTTTAATTTTTAATTTTTTTCCATCTCAGGTGTACCTGAGTTCCCAATCTTGAACCCNCCACACCCTCTCCAGCATTTATTGCTTGTTGACTTTTGGATCGCAGCCATTCTGACTGGTGTGAAATGGTACCTCATTGTGGTCTTGATTTGCATTTCTTGATAATGAGTGATGTTGAGCATCTTTTCATGTGTTTGTTAGCCATCTAAAAAAAGGCCTAGATGATAGTATCTTCTTCCAGAGAGGGATAATTTTTCTTTTCAAAAGATTTTAGAGTGTCAGATATTTCTTTGATCTTCTTAAAATGCTGGATTTCAGATTTTTCAGAGATAGCATATATGAAGAATATATATTTTTCAGAAAAATCTGAAATCCAGCATCTTAAGAAGATCAAGGAAATATCTGACACTCTAAAATCTTTTGAAAAGAAAAAAATTATCCCATTCTGGAAGAAGATACTATCATCTAGAGCTTTTTTTTTTTCTTGTTTAATGTCTAGGATTAAACTTAAAAAATACAACATTATCTAAAATATACTACTGAGTGAATGAAAATCAAAGGAAAAAAAATGACAATAGTTCCATGGGTGATTGTTATTGAAGTTACCAAAAGAAAAGGAATTTAAGATAAAATTTTGCTTTTTAAAAAATAAAATGACTTTTTTGTTNTAGGATTAAACTTAAAAAATACAACATTATCTAAAATATACTACTGAGTGAATGAAAATCAAAGGAAAAAAAATGACAATAGTTCCATGGGTGATTGTTATTGAAGTTACCAAAAGAAAAGGAATTTAAGATAAAATTTTGCTTTTTAAAAAATAAAATGACTTTTTTGTTGAAAAATGAAAAATACATGACAAATGCTAAATTGGAAGAGATACTGTACTGGGATAAACGTGCTGACTAGGATTTATAATCTGCGTATCTCCAAAAGAAGAATGGGTACCATAAATGAAGCCTGAAATAGTGCCAAGTAATAACAATCAGGGGCTTCGCTGGTGGCTCAGATAGTAAAGAATCTGTGTGAAATGCAGGAGACGCAGGTTCGATTCCTGGGTCAGGAAGATGTCCTGGAGAAGGGAACTGGCAACCTACTCCAGTATTCTTGCCTGGAGAAATCCATGGACAGAAGAGCCTGGCAGGCCACAGTCCACGGGCTTTAAAGAGTCAGATACCACTGGGAGACCAACACTTCCACTTTTACTTCAAGAACAATCAGAGGGCTTCCTATGTGACTCAATGGTAAAGAATCCCTCTGCCAGTGTGAGAGGTATGTGTTCAATCCCTGGGTCAGAAAGATACTCTGAACAAGGAAATGGGATCCCACTCCAGTATTCTTGCCTGGGAAATCTCATGGACAGAAGAGCCTGGCAGTCCGGAGGCTGCAAGGTTCCAGTGAAGAGATGAAGACCTTAAAAGATGAGTGATGTAGGAAGAGTTTTATCAGCATTCCATGCAGTGGAGATGAGATGCAAGCAAGTTTTGATAATTCAGAAAAGCAAGTTTAGAAGCACCATCTCTCACTCCCTTTGAAAGCTTAATAATGGAAGAGGAGATAGATAGCAATAAGGATGGAAAGAAAGCAAGAAAGACAGAGAATACTAAATGATCGGGGATGCTTGGCTACAAGATGGGACTTCTCACTTGTTGAAAAGATATGAGAAAAGAAAAGGAACTTTTCCCCCTTGGTAAAGATAGTTAATGTATGTTTATAAAAGGATGAGATTTCTTTTTGATTTTACATCTTTTTAGTCATTAACTGTGATAAGCATGGTGTAGAGGCAACTCATTGGAAAAGACTCTGATGCTGGGAGGGATTGGGGGCAGGAGGAGAAGTGGAAGACAGAGGATGAGATGGCTGGATGGCATCACTGACTCGATGGACGTGAGTCTGAGTGAACTCCGGGAGTTGGTGATGGACAGGGAGGCCTGGCATGCTGCGATTCTTGGGGTCGCGAAGAGTCGGACACGACTGAGCAACTGAATTGAACTGAACTGAACTGAATGCTTACTCACTAATAAAACTTTTTTTCTTTTTTGAAAAAAAAAAAACAACACATTATTTAGTTTATATTTTCAAATTTCTTAAAAAAAAATCCCTTACACCTAAAGTCATAGGTATTTTTCATTATTAAAGGTATCATGTGAAAATGTTTACAACTAATATTTTAATTCAAATTTTCCTTAATTCAACTGAAAAAATAGTCCATCATTTTAAGTTTTTATATGATGAGAAAATTTATTTTTCTCCTACACAGGAAAGTGGATAGTATCTTCTATGTTCTAATTATTATGCTTGGCCTGTATCATCTCATTTACTTGTGTGGACTGTTACTGACACACAGGAGAGAATTATTCTTTGAAGTAGTAATTATTCATTGGTACAATTTTTCATTACTTTTTACTTTATTTTTTCTTAAATTTTCTAAAATTCCTACAATTATCATGTATTGTCTTTAGGATGAGGAAAAAATAAAACCATAATGAAACAGAGTACACTTTTCTTCATTCTTTTATTTAGTTCAGCTTTGACTTCTTTGAAAAGTTAAGAGCTCTTGCTAACTAGATATGCCAGTGGTGAGAGATTTATAAACACACAATACTAAGGCTTTCAACATTACTTACTTCTTCATGATACCTAAGAAAGGCAACTACATCAAAATTTTTAAGCCATATAAAATGATTTAGGGGATTAAAAATAAATGCTTCTAATCCATCCATATGGATTTTAATTTAGCATATCCAGAGATATGCCCAGAAAATATATGTATCTTTGGGAAGATCATATTCTTCAGGACACTGAATAGCTGTAAGTGGCAGGGACCAGGGAGATGGGGGATACCTGCCAGACAGTCATATTATCTGAATCAACTCCAGTTGCTGGTGATAGTTATTCCTGACATTCTAAAGAGGGAATTCTATAGTTTCTTATTGAACTAAATCACATATCAAGAAATGCTAATATGACAACTAAAAAAGTCAGTAGAATATTAACTTGAAAAAAAGCATAATTTCTGTCTTCTTTCTAAAAAGAGATAAATGCACAAATTATAACCTTACAGCTCAATAAATACATATAATGATTGGTGACAAAGCTTATTGAATTATTATTTGTGGAAGAGACTTTTAAGATTTTTTTTGTCCTGATATGTAGTTACTTTGGGGCATCCTGAGTCTATCAGGAGGTCCTGATGGGCACAGAAGCCTAAAGTTCAAATGACTGTGGAGAGCTGAGGAACTGGAGTGGAATGTGAATGCCCCAACAGATAGATGAAGAGGGAGGAGGTAAGGATTTGGAAGGTGGCACTTTAAAGGATTCATGGGGACTAAATGGAAGACTGAAGATGGTAAAAACAAGGTAAAAAGGAGGTGAAGGGGAGGGAGAGGTCTTAGATTAGTCAGTTGCAGGAGATCTCAAGCTTTTCAAAGTCAATGAAGTTCTAAATGTTTGGTATTAAGATCATGCCAGCAAGAAAAATAATAGACAGAGTTAGCATTATGATGGAAAGGATTTAAGAAGGGAAGGTTCAGTTCACTGAGAACTCCTGTGATTTTAATTAGTTGTCCCTCATAGACAGAGAAGCCTGGGACCTCTAACCCAGTCTATTTTACAAACAGAGAGTCCTCACAAAAGAACCAGGCGTTTCACCTCAAGCATCAGGATATAAACCCCTCCCCAGAAGAGCCATGAAATCTTCCATCAAGGAAGATCCTTGCTCAGTTTTTAACCACACAAGACTGGGGCACTAACCTGGCCTTAGAGCATGCACTTAGAGTCTTAAGAAGCAGAATTTGTTCTTAGCCGGCTTCATTATATTGTCATCTAGAGCACAAGAGTGGATTAGAAGTTGAACTCACCAGTGGATCCCTGATCAGTCAGTCACGTGTGAAGACAAAGGTGTACACTTGGGGTGCACTGTGAGAGGCCCAAGCCCACTAATGAATTTGATCCTGTCAAAATTTTGGGACCATATTGTTTAAGAAATAATTATGCTTGTTAAAATGGTAAGGATGACTTTATTCAAGACTATTGCAATAATGGAGAGGAATCTGACTCACATCCCACTACTAGGACAAGTGGGAATGCATGACCAAGTAACACGATCACAGGGAGAAGGAAATGGCAACCCATTCCTGTATTCTGCCTAGAGACTCCCGTGGACAGAGGAGCCTGGTGGGCTGCTGTCCATAGGGTTGCACAGAGTCGGACACAGGTGAAGCAACTTAGCTTGCATGCATGGATTGGAGAAGGAAATGGAAACCCACTCCAGTATCCTTGCCTGGAGAATCCCAGGGACAGGGGAGCCTGGTGGGCTGCCGTCTTTGCGGCCACACAGAGTTGGACGTGACTGAAGTGACTTAGCAGCAGCAACAGGATCATGGAGTCAGTGGATGGAAACTGACTATGCGGAGGGAAATTCTTTATAAACTGACCTAAAAAAATTCTTGCTAAAAGCAGGCCAAGGACTTAGGCATCAAAGACAGGGGATGAAGTTCTTGATCAAATATCAAGGATGATNTGCCTAGAGACTCCCGTGGACAGAGGAGCCTGGTGGGCTGCTGTCCATAGGGTTGCACAGAGTCGGACACAGCTGAAGCAACTTAGCGTGCATGCATGGATTGGAGAAGGAAATGGAAACCCACTCCAGTATCCTTGCCTGGAGAATCCCAGCGACAGGGGAGCCTGGTGGGCTGCCGTCTATGGGGCCACACAGAGTTGGACGTGACTGAAGTGACTTAGCAGCAGCAATAGGATCATGGAGTCAGTGGATGGAAACTGACTATGGGGAGGGAAATTCTTTATAAACTGACCTAAAAGAATTCTTTCTAAAAGCAGGCCAAGGACTTAGGCATCAAAGACAGGGGATGAAGTTCTTGATCAAATATCAAGGATGATCAGACACTAAGGATCCTAACACTGGGCCAGGCAGGCTGACAATAAGATAGCAGCCTAGTCAAGACAAAGTCTGAGAGCAACATGACTAAAATTTATTCAAGAAGAGTCTTTGTCCAGTTCAAAAGAAAGTGGATAGATAAATGGGTGGATGCACACATGTGTGAGTATTGGATCCGTGGGGCATTCCAGGTGGCACTAGTGTTAAAGGACCTGCCTGCCAATGCAGGCAACTTAAAGAGATGTGGGTTTGATCTCTTGGTAGGGAAGGTCCCCTGGAAGAGGATGTGGCAACCCTCTCCAGTATTCTTATCTGGAGAATCCCTTGGACAGAGGAGACTGGTGGGCCACAGTCTATAGGGTCACAAAGAGTTGGACACGACTGGAACAACTTAGCACTCACACACATTGGATCAATGAATCCACGAAAGAAAAAGTTCCAGAAAACATTGATAAACAACTTATTTAGCCTTTTGGGGAGGAAAAAAATGTTTATTATTCAAATTGATCTGTTGACATAAACTGTTCATATTTCATTTGACAAAAATAATTATTAAACCAGACAAATATGAAATGTCACCTACACAGTTTCTGTCAAGAAAATAATTCCTGTCAGATTCTTGTGAAACACTGCAATTAGAGAAGATACACCTCTGAGCACAACGAAATTAAAGATTGCAGCCATGGGAACATAAAAGGTATATTTCTTGAATCTCATTATCACAGCAAAATTGAAAAATAATTAATAACAAGTACTCATTAGTTGTTGTGTGTCATTCAGGATTCCATATTTTAACTACCTTTTAGTCTGGTGTGTTATCCCATACTCTGCAAAATAGCTTTTATCCAATTCCCTAGTGTGAATTTGTTGTATCTCCATAGCCTTTTTTGCCCCCAATTTAAAGAAAATGAAAGAAAGACATGCAAAAGGAAAGAACAACAACAAAAAATTCTTTCAAAATTAAAAGTCACTCAAACTTCTTTCAAAAAAGAAAGAACATAAGAGTGTAGGGAGAAAAGAGAAGGAGAAGGGTGGGTTGGAAGAACAGTAGAAAGGAAAAAAAGAAAGGAAAAATCCACCTACACTTTTTCAAGTCAGTAAACTTTCATTTTTCATCTACAGTATGGCTTTTTCTCTGGCAGTCATACTAGAGGAATACGTTAATGACCTGCTGAAAGCAGCTGATTAGTTTTGCCATTCTAATTATTTGTTTCCATAGTCACTCCTTTTAACTCATTCGTGAAAATTGATTGCTTTCTACAGCACTTATTATCCATTTAAGCCTACTGGTTTCTATCTAATCTGTTCTTTTTTAATTCCAGGTTCTTTTGAAGCCTATGAAATACAGAGCGTCCTGGAAGAACTCAGACTGGTGGCAGGGGTACAATGTACCAGCTGAAATCCTCATACCGTTTGCTTGCAGGTTCCCCCTTCTCAGATGTCTAACAGTGAGTTTGAAGAGAAAACTTCCTCATTGGGGAGTCATGTGTTCCAAAAGATTTTAGAAATGACATATGTTCTTATTTCCTTACTTCCAGTGTCCTTAAGCATTGAATCTAATGTAAGGGAACAATAACCTAGTAACTGAAGATGAACTTAAGGGAAGCCTTTCATGTAGAAAACATGGCTTGTTTACAGTTGTTTTCTCCACAAAAAGATAGCAATAATAATGAAAACTAGGGATATATCCTGTTAAACATTATAATTAAGAAAAAATAATAATCTACAGTTATCACGAAGACTTAACAAAATAAAGGAAACAGAAAAATAAATTTTTAACCTGGCAAAGATGCAGCATACTCACTGCATAAAGATGCACGTAAGAATGGTGGCTTTGTTGAAGGAATCTGAAAACTGACAAGAATCCTGAAGACCCTGTACCACTTCCTAAACTAGGTGATACGAGGTCAATGGGCTTCTCTGATGGCACAGTGGGCAAAGAATCTACCTGTAATGCAAGAAATACAGGACAAACAAGCTCAATCCCTGGGTCAGGGAATATCCCCTGGAGGAGGAAATGGCAGCTCATGCAATATTCTTGCCTGAGAAATCCCATGGACAGAGGAGCCTGGAGGGGGTCAGGCCATGGGGTTGCAGAAAGTCAGCCATGACTGAGCACATGCAAGCAGAAGGTCAGTGACTAATTTGGGTATGGGATTGTTAGCCAACTAATATTGACATTTGTTGCATGTATTTTTCCATAGAAATAGAAGATACACAGACATAATCTGGTACTAGGTGTTAAGTAACAAAGTTCTGATATGTTGCATGCATTTACTTGGAGATGTCTTTTATTAAATCCAAGATCTATTAATGATTAATTTTGCAGCTATGATAAGGTTATTTGAACAGTCAATAACTAAATTGCATCACTTATTCATAAATATTTAGTGATTTCATATACCTACTTAAAAATTCAACAAGTATTCTGAGCTCCTCTTTGTCTCTAGGAACTGGGATAGGGTGTTGCAGGGTGTCAAAGTGATGACAGTTGCACTCCTGTCATTCC
The DNA here is from genome assembly GCA_006410615.1 of Neotragus moschatus. Taxonomy (NCBI): domain Eukaryota; kingdom Metazoa; phylum Chordata; class Mammalia; order Artiodactyla; family Bovidae; genus Neotragus; species Neotragus moschatus. The sequence continues at coordinate 99,995 of SJYA01001294.1, forward strand.
AAGGGGAATGATAAACTTAAGAACAATTAAGTTCAACAAGAACAGTACTGCAATGACGGAAGAATGATGTGTTGTAGAAGCAGAGAAAATGAACCCAAAATTAATTGTGCTGTTCATTTTCCAAAAAAAGTATGCAGTTTGGTAGCTTTGTAGCTTCACTGCAATTTTAGTGCTTTGATTCAAGAACTATTTATTGAATATCTAGAAATTTAGCAGAGAACCTGTTGAGGCAGATGCCTTCTCTGCCCTAATGAAGCTTCCATTCTTATGGGAATGCACTGGCAATGAATATGAAAGCACAAGATAATTCAGTTTTCCTAAAGAGCTTTTTAAGAAAAATAAATAGAATAGTGGAACAGAGGCTGTGAATGGATGGGTGGTACTCTAGGATGAATAGAGAAGGCTTGGTGGAAGGAGTGGGGCTTGAAGTCAGTGCTTGAAGATGAGAAATGACCTTTTTCCAATATCTTAGAATAGAAATAAGAAGAAAGAGCAAGAACCAGGGGCCTTAAAGCTGGAGAGAATTTGGCTTGTGTAATAGTAAGATCCCCATCATGAATCACTANCATAATCTGGTACTAGGTGTTAAGTAACAAAGTTCTGATATGTTGCATGCATTTACTTGGAGATGTCTTTTATTAAATCCAAGATCTATTAATGATTAATTTTGCAGCTATGATAAGGTTATTTGAACAGTCAATAACTAAATTGCATCACTTATTCATAAATATTTAGTGATTTCATATACCTACTTAAAAATTCAACAAGTATTCTGAGCTCCTCTTTGTCTCTAGGAACTGGGATAGGGTGTTGCAGGGTGTCAAAGTGATGACAGTTGCACTCCTGTCATTCCAAGGGGAATGATAAACTTAAGAACAATTAAGTTCAACAAGAACAGTACTGCAATGACGGAAGAATGATGTGTTGTAGAAGCAGAGAAAATGAACCCAAAATTAATTGTGCTGTTCATTTTCCAAAAAAAGTATGCAGTTTGGTAGCTTTGTAGCTTCACTGCAATTTTAGTGCTTTGATTCAAGAACTATTTATTGAATATCTAGAAATTTAGCAGAGAACCTGTTGAGGCAGATGCCTTCTCTGCCCTAATGAAGCTTCCATTCTTATGGGAATGCACTGGCAATGAATATGAAAGCACAAGATAATTCAGTTTTCCTAAAGAGCTTTTTAAGAAAAATAAATAGAATAGTGGAACAGAGGCTGTGAATGGATGGGTGGTACTCTAGGATGAATAGAGAAGGCTTGGTGGAAGGAGTGGGGCTTGAAGTCAGTGCTTGAAGATGAGAAATGACCTTTTTCCAATATCTTAGAATAGAAATAAGAAGAAAGAGCAAGAACCAGGGGCCTTAAAGCTGGAGAGAATTTGGCTTGTGTAATAGTAAGATCCCCATCATGAATCACTACCTCGTCATGGCCAAAGGGCTTATGTAACTTATGCAGCTATGAACTATGCCGTGCAGGGCCACCCAAGATGGATTGGTCATAGTGGAGTGTTCTAACAAAACGTGATCCATGGAGAAGGGAATGGCAAACTACCCCAGTATATTTGCCATGACAACCCCACAAAATATTGGGTAGGGAATAGTTGGACATGATTTGATGACTGAGCAATAGTAAGGTTTGGACTTCGTTGATGGCCCAAACAGGAAAAAATCTGCCTGGAAGGCAGGAGACTTGGGTTCAATTTCTGGATCAGGAAGATCTCCCGGAAAGGAATGGCTACCCACTCTAATATTCTTGCCAGGAGAATTTCATGGACGGAGGAGACTGATGGGCTACAGTTCATGGGATCACAAAGAGTTGGGCATGACTGAGTGACTAACACAGAAACAGTAAAGTTTAGTGTCAATTTGAATGGAACCATTATTAGAAAAATGTTCATAACAACATTATAAAACCTAGACAAGGAACTTTCAGGGATGTTTCCACCCTCATGCTTCCCAGCTCAGAAACGTCTTTGGTAGGAAGATAGGAGAAGCAGTTCTTTTATAGGAACCCCCTGCTATGCCTTGAGTCTTATATTCAAATCATTTTGTATCTTTTATAGCAAATAAACTACATTTTAATAGATATCTATAATTCCATTAATGTCTTAAGATTAGCTAGTTTGAGGAACAGTAAAAAATCCAATGGCCTGAAAAGACATTGTCAGACAAGTATATAGGTTAGGATGTGTGTCCAGATGAGGTAAAAGAAATGTGATCTCAAGAGAAAGACAAGGAATATTGATAGAATATAGCAAGAGATCGGAATCTCTAATTTACAGTCCTATAACTTGGTTAGCATTTTAATGAGGGTAATGTGGGTATACAGGTTGTCAATCACATGAACTGCTGCTGGAGAACCCAGATCCAAGAAATCTGACATAGGTCTGTTCTATGACCTTGTTGGCAAAGATTGCCTGAAAGCTGCAGGGAATGTGGCTAGTTTCCTTCATAGTTTATTAGAAGGAACCTTGAAAGTTTCATTAAACTTTGAGAGGGAGTGGGCAATGGAGAGACCTGGAGAATCACAGCATGCTAGGGACTGAAGCAACCAGTGCCCATGTCGTGGCAAAGATGAGGAATTCAAATTTTCCTAATTTTCATGTTGGAATTTATTCAGGAATAGGTAGTGGATTCTATTTAATTAAATGGAGTAAGTTAATATGTAAGGAAACTATTGTAGTTGGAAATATTATAGGTACAGTTGGTTAACTCAGTGGTCATACAGCCTTGCCACTCCTCCACCTCCAGTAAAATGAGACAGTAGAAACAAATTTGATTTGTTTAAACAGACATGCATCAGGGTTGACCCTAGAAAAGTAGTATTAGTCTTTTGCAAGTCGTGTCTGACTCTTTGCGATCCCAAAGACTGTGGCCCACAAGTCTTCTCTGCCCATGGGATTCTCCAGGCAAGAATACTGGAGTAGGTTGCCATTCTCTTCACTGGGGGGTCTTCTAAACCCAGGAATCTAACCTGGGTCTCCTCCAATCAAAGCAGATTCTTTTATCATCTGAGTTACAGGCAAGGCCCACCCCTGAAGAAAAGAGAGGAAAAGTATTAAGAATATTCTGGTACAAGTCAGCTTTTGAACAAAACAAAACACAACAAAATGCTACATGCCAGTTAATCTCCCTGCTGCACACTATTAACACCTCAAAGTAAGAGTTATAGAAATAAAACAGTAATGTTTCAACTTGAAGGTTATTTCAGAAATCTGATAACTACGCACATTAATCTCTAAATGCAATGTGTCATTTAATATCCTTAGGTAATACGCTGTTCCATTCATCGAAAGAGATCTGTGTCAGCAATTTCTAATTTTGATTTAATTAACATTTTGCTTAATGCTTCTTAGACTTTGCCTGTACCAATAAATAAAAGCAAAAGTCAAATAATTCTTTTACTTTGGAAAAGTCGTTTGCAAATGTT
>SJYA01001295.1:0-35881 GCA_006410615.1 Neotragus moschatus
TCCTCTATTTCTTTGCATTGATCACTGAGGAAGACTTTCTTATCTCTCCTTGCTATTCTTTGGAACTCTTCATTCTAATGGGTATATTTTTCCTTTTCTCCTTTGCCTTTTGCTTTTCTTCTTTTCATAGCTATTTGTAAGGCCTCTTCAGACAACCACTTTGCCTTTTCGCATTTCTTTTTCTTGGGGATGGCCTTGATCCCTGCCTCCCGTACAATGTCACAAACCTCCATCCATAGCTCTTTGGGCACTCTGTCTATCATAACTAATCCCTTAAATCTATTTGTCAGTTCCAGTGTATAATTGTAACTGATTTATGTCATACCTGAATGTTATGGTGGTTTTCCCTGGTTTCTTCAATTTAAGTCTGAGTTTGGCAATAAGGCTTTCATGATCTGAGCCACAGTCAGCTCCCAGTCTTGTTTTTGCTGACTGTTTAGAGAGAGCGTCTCCATCTTTTCCTGCAAAGAATATAACCAGTCTGATTTTGGTATTGGCCACCTGGTGATGTCCATGTGTAGAGTCTTCTCTTGTATTGTTGGGAGAGGCTCTTTGCTATGACCAGTGCATTCTCTTGGCAAAATTCTGTTAAGATTTTACCCTGCTTCATTTCGTACTCCAAAGCCAAATTTGCTATTCCAGGTATCTCTTGACTTCCTACTTTTGTATTCCAGTCCCCTATAATGAAAAGGACAATCTTTTCTGGGTGTTAGTTCTAGAAGGTCTTGTAGGTCTTCATAGAACCATTCAACTTCAGCTTCTTCAGCATTACTTGTCAGGGCATAGACTTGGATTACTGTAATATTGAATGATTTGCCTTGGAAACGAACAGAGATCATTCTGTTGGTTTTGAGATTGCATCCAAGTACCTCATTTTGTTGACTATGATGCTACTCTATTGCTTCTAAGGGATTCTTGCCCAAAGTAGTAGATATAATGGTCATCTGAATTAAATTCACCCATTCTAGTCCATTTTACTTCACTGATTCCTAAAATGTCAATGTTCACTCTTGCCATCTGTTTGACCACTTCTAATTTACTTTGGTTCATGGACCTGACATTCCAGGTTCCTATGCAATATTGCTCTTTACGGCACTGGACTCCCAGTCACATCCACAGCTGGGTATTGTTTCTGCTTTGGCTGCGTCTCTTCATTCTTTCTGGAGTTATTTCTGCACTGATCTTCAGTAGCACGTTGGGCACCTACCAACCTGGGGAGTTCATCTCCAGGAGATTTGTAATGGATACCAAACAAGGTCCCCCACCTTCACAGTTTTAATCGGCTGACAGAAGTCTTTGTGATCACCCCCTGCTGTTTTCTGAGTCCATTTCCACACAAATCAAAATTTAGAGCAATACATATACACAAACACACACCCTATCTCACCCGACACTTACAACATCAAACACTCATAAACTGTAAGTGATACCAGCACAGCTCCTCCGTACCTAGATTTGTTGACTATCTTCCCTTGAATCTCAGCAGCCCCTTGGAACACACCCCCTTCCTACACACCTTCTCCCATTCAAGCCTCACTTACCTTAAGGGCATCTTTGGAACAAAAAGCCTCCTGCCAAATGGCTAAGGGAAGTGGCTTTTGGTGGAGAGGAGCAGAGATAACCTTTCATCCTGGGAGTGGGCGTTCACGTCTGGAAGGAGAACACAGGCTGAGTGTCCTGTATCCACTGTCACCTGATGATAGCACCTGCAAGCCCTGGAGACGGTCAGAGACAGCCCACAGTTGTTGTTCGTCCTTTGTTGAATCTGAGGGCACCTCAAGATTTCACAGTCGGGTACTGTGTTGTGTCTCAAAAGAATGTCCTCAGCAAAATTAATTTTTCCCTTGATTTGAATATTTAAAAAATCACTGTAAGAATTTAAAAAGTTGTTCTGTGACAATAGCACTATGATTATGTAAGAAAATATGAATATTTTAAAAAAATTAGAAATAAATGAGGCAAGGGGTCAAAATCTTGATATTTGTTTGGATCTGGGTCATGGATAAATGGAACCTCATTGGGCCATTAGCTCTACTTTTCATTGTGTTCTTGAAGTGTTTTGTAATAACAATTTGAAAGAAAATGAAAAGGGATGGTCCTTGAAGATGTGTACAGAAGGAGAACAAAAAGCATCATTTTCAAGCTTCCCCAGATTCCTTTGGAGGCTTTCTTATTTTTTAATTGTATTTAATTTTTGAAAATTAAAAAACAATTTTGGCCACACTATGTGGCATGTGAGAGCTTAGTTCCCTGATCAGGAATTGAACCCGTGCCCTGTATTGGAAGCAATGAGTCTCAACCACTGGACCACCAGGCAAGTCGTGGAGGCTGTTTTATACTCAAACCATGTGGCACCTTGCTGCACCTGTGTGAACTTAGGTAGGTCACCTAAGCTCTCTGAGGCTTCATTTTAGTCATATCTGAGTCTCTTGGTTTTAAAGTCATTGTATTTTTAGGAAGTGACAAAAAAAGTCATAAAATCCAAAAAATGAGGACAAAGAGTGCAATTTCTAAAACACTGGCACTCTCTGCTTGAGTCTCTGCCATATTGCTTAGAGCAGAAATTCAATTCTATCTCTAAAGCATTAAATGGAAAGCTGATTTTTAGGTGAAAACAATGTAAAATATAAGAAACACTTGTATTTACGTTAAACAAGGTAATAACTTTGACATAATATGTAGTACAGTACAAACATAATTTACATGATAACATAAGAAGGCTGAGCCCCAAAGAACTGATGCTTTTGAACTGTGGTGTTGGAGAAGACCTTGAAAGTCCCTTGGACTGCAAGGAGATCCAACCAGTCCATCCTAAAGAAAATCAGTCCTGAATATGCATTGGAAGGACTGATGTTAAGCTGAAACTCCAATACTTTGGCCACCTGATGTGAAGAACTGACTCATTGGAAAAGACCCTGATGCTGGGAAAGACTGAGGGCAGGAGGCGAAGGGGACGACAAAGGATGAGATGGTTGGATGGCATCACCGACTCAATGGACATGAGTTTTAGCAAGCTCTGGGGGTTGGTAATGGACAGGGAAGCCTGGCAAGCTGCAGTCCATAGGGTTGCAAAGAGTTGGACACAACTGAGCAACTGAACTGAATATAGTATTACAATGCATGCAGGCTCAGTTGCTTCAACCCTGTCTGACTCTGCGACCCTATGGACTGTAGCCTGCCAGGATCTTCTGTCTACGGAATTTTCCAGGCAAGAGTACTGGATTGGGTTGCCATTTTCTCCTTCAGGGGATGTTTCTGACCCAGGGATTGGACCTGTGTGTATCTCCTGTATCTTCTTCATTGCACACAAATTCTTTACCACTGAGCCACTAGGGAAGCCCACAGTATTGTGACAGCTATCATTATTCTCATAGATTATTATGCTGATTAATTAAAAGCAAAAGTGTATGATAGATATTGGTACCCCAACAGTGCTCTGGATACCTCTGTGTACAGCTGAGGAGGTAGCAGGAGGCCATGTGACCCCAGCTTTCAGACAGTGAGTTAGAACAGGCTGTGGTAACAAATCCCACTTGCTTAATCAAATCGTCCTCCTTCTCACTCATGTCACAAGGTCTTGTGAAACAGACATCTAAACATCTTTGTCAGATTGCCATAGCTGAGAAAGAGGAGACTGGAGGATTAGTCGGTCCAGAAGTAGGGTTTCTCCCTTTTACATATCAGTCCATGTTCTAGAACTAGTTACAGAGCTCCATCTACCTGGAAAGAGAGTGGGAGAGAGGGGTGTGGCCATTCAGGGGGCTGTGCATTTCTCTGATACAGGCGGATATATGACAAGCATAGCTCCGACCTAGATCTGAAGATTGGAGAAGCCCTTCTGCCTACAAAAAGGCTTGGGAAAGAAGCACTGGATCTTCCAGAACATATCATCTCTGGAGAAGCAGAGTGGGAGTTGCAGATAAAGGAACAGCACAGAATAATAAAATATTACTGTTTTAGAGATATATTTTGCTAGAAAGGACAGGCCCCTTAAGAAGTATGGGTACAGGGGATTTGCTGGTGGCCCTGTGGCCAAGATTCAGTGCTCCCAATCCAGGGGGCCTGAGTTTGATCCCTGGTCAGGGAACTAGATCCCACATGTTGGAATGAAACCTGGCACAACCTAATAAATGTTGTTCAGCTGCTAAGTCATTGTCTGACTCTTTGCAACCCCATGGACTATAGCAAGCCAGGCTTCCCTGCTGTTTACTATCTCCTGGAGCTTGCTCAAACTCATATCCATTTAGTCAATGATGTCATCCAACCATCTCATCCTCTGTCACCCACTTCTCCTCCTGCCCTCAGTCTTTCCCAGCATCAGGGGCTTTTCTAGTAAGTTGGCTCTTTGCATTATGTGGCCAGTGTAAATAAATAAATTATGTATTAATTATGACTGATTTGTGCTGTTGTATGGCAGAAACCAATGCAACATGGTAAATCAATTTTCCTCCAATTAAAAAATAAATTTTAAAATAAAAATTTTAAATGTAATAATGAAAGTGTAAATAAGTAAATATAAAAAAAATCTGGGAACAAAGTCTGGAATTAGTCATTAGTCAATTGTATAGAACCATATATACCATGCTAATGGGCTAATTAGCTAGTATCTAGATAAGTTTACAGAGAAGGCAATGGCACCTCACTCCAGTACTCTTGCCTGGAAAATCCCATGGACAGAGGAGCCTGGTAGGCTGCAGGTGGGGTCGCGAAGGGTCAGACACGACTGAGCGATTTCACTTTCACTTTTCACTTTCATGCATTGGAGAAGGAAATGGCAACCCACTCCAGTGTTCTTGCCTGGAGAACCCCAGGGACAGGGGAGCCTGGTGGGCTGCCGTCTACGGGGTCACACAGAGTCGGACNTGGGGTCGTGAAGGGTCAGACACGACTGAGCGATTTCACTTTCACTTTTCACTTTCATGCATTGGAGAAGGAAATGGCAACCCACTCCAGTGTTCTTGCCTGGAGAACCCCAGGGACAGGGGAGCCTGGTGGGCTGCCGTCTACGGGGTCACACAGAGTCGGACACGACTGAAACAACTTAGCAGCAGCAGCAGACAAATTTACTGAACATTTTGAACTTTGAATAGCTATTACGCAATAGGAAGAGACAGTCTAACCTTGCCACACTGTGGAGAAGATGGCCCCACACCCAAGAAGATTAAGCGGCATGCATAGGGTCATATAGCTCATTAGTAAGAGAACCAGGATTAAAGTCCCTGTTTCCTGACTCCCACCTCAGGTTTTGTGTGGCAACCCTATGATCATGGCCTGATGTGGAAGACTAATCTGGAAGTGGTGCTCGGAACGGATAAGATGGTGGGAAGGCCAGAGATAGGAAAACCAATTTAGAGATGATAATATTTTAATGAGGGTGAAAGGACCCTGAACTAAGCCAGTGATCAAGAGATAGGAACCAAGACATGGTTGGAGGTAGAGTGAGAGGATTAACTCTCCATTGGAATTAATGAGAGACTTTCTGCTTCCTTCCACTTCACATATCGGCACTTCCACTAGGTTTATACACCTACCTCTGCGTAGGTTGAGGAACAGATGAACTTGTGTTGCTCAGTCTCACATTCTCTCTTTTATTTTTCCTCTGCCATGGGTTAGGGGCAGGAGATCTGGGACTGTGGTGGTGACGTTCAGCCTTGACTTTAATTGAATTTAATTGTGTGTTGGGAGGAAGACTGTTAGCATATTCATGAGGCCATGGGTTCAAATTATATTTTCAAATTCAGCATTATAAGTAAGTACATCCTTCCTTTGGTTACCATTTGTTTCTCTCTAGTGTGTTTTACTGATGTTGAAACTGAAACTCCAATACTTTGGCCACCTGATGTGAAGAGCTGCCTCATTGGAAAAGACCCGGATGTTGGGAAAGATTGAAGGCGGGAAGAGAAGGGGCCAACAGAGGATGAGATGGTTGGATGGCATCAATGACTCAATGGACATGAGTTTAGGTAGACTCCGGGAGTTGGTGATGGACAGGGATGCATGGCGTGCTGTGGTCCATGGAATTGCAAAGATTTGGACACGACTGAGCGACTGAACTTAACTGGACTGAATGTGTTTTATTTCTTAATTTGTTCAAAACTCAGGGAGAGAAAGGTGGTTATTTATTATCCCCACTCAAACTGCAACAGAAGGAAAAGAGGCTTTAAAAAGAGAGACAGAGACAGAATCATAATTTCGGAATGAAGACTTCAGAAAATGTATAGGTCAACTCTCTCCATTTGTAAGAAAAGGAATTGAGTTCTGAAAAGTTTGGCGTACCTGAGATGCCAGGTATGCTCTTGGGTCAAGTGTTGAATACTAGTCCAGAGATCTTTGTCCTACTCGATTATGGGTAAGATGGTGATGGGAAGAGAGCAAACTGTAAACAGACCTAGGATGCAAGCCAGTAGCATGGATGGGACGGAGGTGGAAATATAGGCCTGGTGCTATCCATGTAAGAGATTTTTTTTCCCCTCCTGTGGAAGTTTGATGTTTTGGGTAACCAAGTCTGTCACTAATTTATTTATGCTTTCCACCTATAGTGGCATGTATTGAAAGTCCTTCCCCATAGAGTCCTTCCCCTCTATGTTATACAAATGTAACCCTGAAAATACAAGTCAATATAGAACGCAGCAGAGTCTTTTCACAGTCAAAATAGCTGACTCGCAGGAAAAGGCCCTGATGCTGGGAAAGACTGAAGGCAGGAGGAGAAGGAGGAGACAGAGGATGAGAAGGTTGAGGGGCATCATCGACTCAACGGACATGAGTTTGAGCAAATCAGGGAGATAAAGAACAGGGAAGACTGGCTTGCTGCTGCAGTCCACGGGGTCCCAAAGAGCTGGACACAACTTAGAGGCTGAACAATGAGCAACCACAACAGACTTGCAGAAGAGCAGCCATTCCCACCGACTTCTGAGTGATAGTGGACAGAGGTAAGATCTATGAGAGACAGAAGTAGCAACCCAAGGACAGGACTGTGAAGGATGCTTACATTCAGAAGGATGAAAGAAGGAAGAGGAACTCCTGAAGGAAGCAACAGTGTAGTGGCGGAAGGAGAAGTGTCAGACAAAAAGTGGGAAAATAGCTGGTCAGTAGCATCTAATGTTTCATATCAGTCTAGAGAGACGAGTGCTGGGGAGGGGCCAGTGAATGTTACTTCCTACTTCCTTTACAATGACAGTTTCACTGGCAGGTATGTCTGGGCAGAAGCCAGCTAGAGCTGAGGAAGAGTGTCATGGCAGCGATCCCATTTGCTGGTTCTTATTGACTTACTTCTTTTAGCTAATTACTCATGACATCCTGATCTGCTGTGACTACTTGTAAGAAGCCAGTGTCAATCCAAGGTCAGCAGTCATCAGTTTAAGAGTCTTTCTGCCTTGTTTAACTAGAGTGGTTTGGTATCCTGTGGTCTAAATAAACTGCTTTACTTGTTGTTATTGTTTCCTTGCCAAGTCATGTCAGACTCTTTGTGACCCCGTGGACTGTAGCTCGCCAGGCTCCTCTGTCCATGGGATTTCCTTGGGAAGAATGCATCCTTTGCGTTGGCAGGCTGATTCTTTACCCATGAGCCACCAGGGACGCCCAAGCTATACCTATATTTTAAAAAGATACATGATTGCAAATATAACTGTGTAACTTTTTGTGTAGAAATGCTTAATAATATTTTAAATGTTAATACCACCAGTTTATCTCCACCATTTCTGAAAGAGTTGGATTTTTCAGCCACCTCACTATTTTTGCCAGAATGTTTCTTTGTCTACTTACTTCTAACTCTAAAGAAAAAGATAACCTCCCTAGAACGATTCCACCAGCAAAACTTCTACAGGCTGCTGACACTGCAAAGTCATTGATCGTAACTGATCAGCCCCTGTTCACACTTTGATCATCCCATGGGCTCTTTCACTTGTGAGTTAAGGGTACTGAACATAGAAAGGAGGCTAGAGGATCTGTCATGGTGAGAGATTCTTTCACAGAATGAGGTTTGAGACAAAGTTAAAAATTTATGGAGATGTTTTCAGTATGAGACAGTCTTTAAGAGGGTCATTGAGTCCTTCAAGAGACAGAAGAATTTTTCCATGACAAGGAGACTTGTAGGGTCACTGACTAAAGAAACAATTAAAGATCCCATCTTTTTCAGTCATGTCTCATGCCCCTTTCCCTTTGGAGTCTAGCATATTTCAAGCATTTTCTTCAAATGAGAGGTTAAACTCAGTTAAACAAGTTGGGGAGACACAGAGTTGACTGGCCTTTCGTGTGCTGCCAGATTTTGCAATTGTACTTTGAAAATCACCATACTCAATCTTTGTCCCCGCTGATACTTTATGGATTTTTTGAACAAAAGAAATCCTTCCTTTGTGTTTATTCAAGCTTGAGGGGATTGGGAAGACGGAAAAATAAGCCAGTGGGTTGGGTTGGTGTAGGACCACATTAAACCTGGCTGGAATCAGTGTTGTATCTTAACTCATTTCCCAGCTCTAAAGAGTGAAGTTCACACTCCCTGGCATGACATGTACAACTCTTCTGACCTGAGCCTATGGACCATTCCAACTTTATTTCTTACTAAGGACTGTCATGCATCCTTTGGCCCACTGCAAGGGACTTGTTCTTACACTCTGCTTTGCCTTTGCTCAAGCTACTGTTTTCCTACGGTGAATGTTCTTTCCCTATATTCACAGCCCTGCTCCAGTGACACTCCCCTCCTTGATTCTCTTGGCTAAAAGAAATTCTCCAATATTTCATTTTGAAACTTGTTTTTAAAGCATAGTCACCTAATGAACCTGGAAAAATGTGAGGTGGATTCCCTGGCCCTACCCTAGGGGCTACTAACTTGGTAGGTCTGGAGTAGAGTCCAGGGCTCCATACTTGACTCACCTTCTAGCTGATGATGATACAGATGTCAGGGACCACACTGAGGAACACTGCTGTGTTCTTTAAGGGTGTTATTACTTTATAGTTTGTTTTACATACTATGTGGGTTGAAAAATGGTCTCTGGAGTGGTTTAGCTGTAGGGTAAGTCCCCTATATACAAATGAGTTCCATTTGGAGAGTACATTCATGTTGGGGTCCTTTAATGGACTGGAACCTGGTGGTCCGGAGTCGACCGATAAGAAAGTAAAGGAGAGAGAAAGAGGCTGATATTCCTTGGTTTACGCAGAAAGCCAATAAAGCCCCTGCACGGGGCTTGCTCTGTTGATGAAGGCCTCAGGCGCCCTCTCGATGGGGTGAAGGCACAGAGCACCTTCTTGAGAGGGTCTTAGAAGCCCGGGCATGAAAGTGAACCCAGAGGACTTCTGCACTCCATGGGATCAGCCTGAGAGAGAGAGAGAGAAAGAAAGCAAGACATGGGGACCAAAGCTCTAATGGAGCAATGGTGTTTTAATCACCATGGTGTGGGCATATATACTGTAGTTATTCCCAGCAAAGATAAAGATTAAAATTCCAGACTTACAAAACATAGGCGATCCATGTTAAAGAGAGAGAGTTGTAAATAATCACTTTTACCATATGGTTCATAAAAAGGAAGAGGGTACTTATCACCATATAGAAAAACTAACGAAGGAAATGCCTGGATTCCTCAGCCCACCCTCCCCCACCCCGCCCCGAGAGAGGCTTGCCTCTCCCTCTCTCTTAATTCCTGAATATTCAGGAATTAATAAGGATCAGAGGATTCTTGACAGATCCAAAACAGCACACAGGAAGCCTCCTATTAAACGCTTCCTGACACATTCATAAGCCCAGTTTGTTTATAGGCCAACTAAGTTAGCATAGGTACCCAACAAGTATAATCAGCTATATAGTACTGTTGGGCTTCCCAGGTGGCACTAGTGGTAAAGAATCTGCCTACCAACGCAGGAGATGCCAGGGATGTGCGTTCAATCCCTCGGTTGGGAAAATCCCCTGGAGTAGGAAATGGCAACCCACTGCAGTATTCTTGCCTGGAGAATTCCGTGGACAGAGGTTTATAACACATTCCACACAAATGAAAAACAAACACACACAAAATAAAGAGGGCATTTTTCATCTTACAGTGCAGTACCTTGGAAAGTACAGCAGTACATACAACAGCTGGCACACAGGGGCGGGCATCGAGTGAACAGGCAAGACGTGTTACTGGAGGAGGGAGAGGAGGGGAGCCATGGGAGAGCTCAAAGATCGTCAGCAATAGGAGATGGAGGGCAAGCTGCAGTTTCACGCACACTGGATGTCGATGGCATAGGCTTTGATCCCCTCTTGAAAAAACAATCCAGTGATGTCTGGGTGATACTGCACCAGCTACATCATTGCTGCTTTTATGCTTGTGTCTGGACATCCTGGGCTTGAAATAAAGATGCTTTACTGTTCTACTCTATACAATACTGTACAACAATGTACAAAAAACGCAACCGCTTGTAGAGAATGCATGCATGTGACAATGCACAACAAGCTCGTGAACTAACTTACACGATCGGATATGTCAGTGCACATTTGCACCTTTGAAAGTTTGAAACTTGAAGGTTTGTTTTAGGGGACTTAACTGTATCTATCCTCAGGCTTCTCAGGTGGCACTGGTGGTAAAGAACCTGCCTACCAATGCAGGGGACATAAGAGACACTGGTTTGAACCCCGGGTGGGGAAGATTTCCCTGGAGGAGGAAATGGCAACCCACTCCAGTATTCTTGCCTGGAGAATCCCATGGACAGAGGAGGCTGGTGGGCTTCAGTCCATAGGTTCACAAAGAGTCAGACACGACTGAAGTGACTTAGCATGCATGGATGCTCTTTATCTGTCCTAGCTTACACACGTCTCCAATGAATGGACATCTCTGCACCAAGGTTTTTATGTTTGGGAAGGAGGTCGATGTTGGCTGGGAAAAGAGCGGTGACGATCAATCTCTCTGTCCTCCCATTCCGTGGCCCCAGGACAGGACCTCATTAAGGTCTGGAGTGCTTCTCCTTCAGGATGACAGATGTTGGGGACAGCTCTGGAGCTACAGAGTTAGGTCTTGGCATCATCTCAACACGAAGAACTAGTATTCAGTGAATGAAAAGACAAATAAATAAACATTACTTTGGTCTAGGGAACTAAGCACATGCGCATTCTAAAACCAATTTCAAGATGGGTTTGGAGGGTGCAACTTCGATTAAATGACTTATCCCCATATGTACAGTGTTCCTTCAGTTGTAAATGGAAAATTGTGATGCCTGTTCACTATATATTACTTACTTTAAAACCACGAAGTATTTTAAAACTCTTGGATATGAGTGTCATATATATTTTTTGCATTATTGATAGTTTTCCATTTAAAATTCTTCATAATATGCCTGTTAAATTTAATACTGTACATTCATATGCAAACTTATAAAGCATAATAAACTTGGAGATTTCTTCTTATATTTCCTTGAAAAGAGTTACTTTAGTTATTTCCTGATTCACACTTCTTGAGATAAATTAAGGACCATGGGAGAGCATGCCATAGACATTTTTCAAGGCATTTCTGTCAAACTTTGGTTTGAATTTCATTTCTGCCCTAGCTTCAATTTTCTCCTCTGTTAAGCAGAGTTAATAACTCAATTCAGTTGCTCAGTTGTGTCCAACTCTTTGTAACCCCATGGACCGCAGCACGTCAGGCTTTCCTATCCATCAGCAACTCGCAAAGCTTACTCAAATTCGTGTCCATCGCGTCAGTGATGCCATTCAACCATCTCATCCTCTGTCATTCCCTTTTCCTCCTGCCTTCAATGTTTCCCAGCATCAGGGTCTTTTCTAATGAGTCAGTTCTTCCCATTAGGTGGCCAAAGTATTGGAGTTTCAGCTTCAGCATCAGTCCTTCCAATGAATTTTGAGGACAAATTTCCTTTAGGATTGACAGGTTGGATCTCCTTGCAGTCCAAGGGACTCTCAAGAGTCTTCTCCAACACCACAGTTCAAAAGCCTCAGTTCTTCGGTGCTCGGCTTTCTTTATAGTCCAACCCTTACATCCATACACGACTACTGGAAAAACCATAGCCTTGACTAGACAGACCTTTGTTGGCAAAATAATGTCTTTGCTATTTAGCATGCTGTCTAGATTGGTCATGCTGTCTAGCTTAGCATGCTGTCTAGGTAGGAGTTAACACATACCTCCTAGCAGAGATGAGGATAAAATAAAACCATGTCTATAATGTTTGGGCTTGGCTTGTCATTACTTGATGGAGGCAAAGGCAGATACACTGAACTGCTAAAATGAAATTGCTGCCAGAAGGTGAACTAATAAACGCATTTCAAAGTTGTGTGCTGGGATTTCCCTTGTGGCCCAGTGGCTGAAACTCTGTTCTCCCAAAGCACTGGGCTTGGGTTTGATTCCTGTTGGGGAACTAAAATCACACATGTCTCAACATGGGTTCACATGCTGCAACTAACACTGAGCACAGCCAAATAAATAAAAAAATATATTTAAAAAGTTGTGTGTTGACTCAGGAAATTTGAGTGTCAACTTTTCAGGGTCAAATGTAGGATGAAAATCTTTGTAATATTTGCATTTTTGCTTTTCTACTACAAAGTGGCAATTTTTATTATCTTCTGCCACCTGGTGCCTTGACCAAGTTACTACAACCCATAAGTATGAGTTGCTAATAAAAATAATCATCAGTTCAATTCAGTATTATTTAGATCTTTTTCTAGAGTAGTCACAGTATCAAACCTTTTATACATAAATTAGCTAATCAATGAATTTAGCAACCACTTATTGAGCAACAACTGTGTACCAGCAACTTTTATGTATTATGTGGTTTTATTATCATGACATCCTTTTAGGTAAGTTTCACATTCTCCCCATGAGACTCAGAAGGAATAAGTGATACACCCTCCAAGATCATACAGCCAGAGAGGGAGGAACTGAGATTTAAACTAATTATTTTTCTCACTGCCTTTATAATATATGGTGGTTAATCTATTCCAATTTATTTATGTAGCAATTTTTATTTCATGGGATGATGATGACTCCAATATAACAACCTTATCCATCAAACTTTATCATTGTCTACTTAGAATCAATATCAAACCACCTCAAACTAATAGTAAGAACACATGAATTTGGAGTTTTTAGACTTCTGTGTGTTCTAACTCTTCTGGAGATATAGATTGCATGTTTTTAATTCGCTTTCCCTTTTATTCTGTTTCTTTTTTAGAAGACGTAGAGGAATTCAGATTTATTCTGCAGGAATTCAGAAACATATTAAAATAGGCTTATAGTCTAGTTTTCGCTCTAGTTTGAAGAATTCTGAGGAAGAATTTTTGTGGTGAAATTTTTACAACTGGAGGGACTACACAGGCACCTTCAGGCAGGTTTCTTTTGAATTCTAAACACAAGGTCCACCTTTGGTTCACAGCAGCTGCTTGATTTATGTTTGGGTAATCCTCTCCTTTACTTTGCATATAGTCTTGTCAATAAGATACCTTTCTTCTCCTTAGTCAACAAACAGCAATCAGCTAATCTGGGCTAATCAGAATCTCTCCCTTGAGAACTGAATCTCGAACAAAGTCAGTCAAAGACAGTAACAGTTGGAGTCAGTTCATCCTTTAGAGTTTTAATATCCTTGTAAGTCTCTAAATCACCTCCAATTACCTGGATCTTTGGGGATACCTTGATTTATGCTCTTTCTGAGCTGTTTGCTGCTTCCGTTTTGGTGGGTTATCTCATATCTTCTGATTGCTATTATTGCTGGTTAGTCGCTAAGTCACATCTGACTCTGTGATGCCATGAACTGTAGTCTGCCAGACTCCTCTCTCCATGGCATTTCCCAGGCAAGAATACTGGGGGGTGTATCCATTCCCTTCTCCAGAGGGTCTTTCCAACCCTGGAAATGAACCTGCGTTTTCTGCAATGGCAGGCAGATTCTTTACCACTGAGCTACCAGGAAAGCCCCCTTCTAATTATAGTTCTGCTTAAATTAGTCAAATAACTCTAACTGATGAAAGAGTGAGCAGGGTAAGATAATGACTGCTCTTCTCCTGATAGGGAACACAGTGTATGGAAAGGGTTTATTGAAGTTATAGGGTTTGTCTGCATAGTGTGTGGAGTGTCCATATCAAAGACACTGGGTTCAGTTCAGTTCAGTTGCTCAGTTGTGTCCGACTCTTTATCACAGCAAGCCAGGCCTCCCTGTCCATCACCAACTCCCAGAGTTCACTCAGACTCACGTCCATCGAGTCAGTGATGCCATCCAGCCATCTCATCCTCTGTCGTCCCCTTCTTCTCATGCCCCCAACCCCTCCCAGCATCAGAGTCTTTTCCAATGAGTCAACTCTTCGCATGAGGTGGCCAAAGTACTGGAGTTTCAGCTTCAGCATCATTCCTTCCAAAGAAATCCCAGGGCTGATCTCCTTGCAGTCCAAGGGACTCTCAAGTCTTCTCCAACACCACAGTTCAAAAGCATCAATTCTTCGGCGCTCAGCCTTCTTCAGAGTCCAACTCTCACATCCATACATGACCACTGGAAAAGCCATAGCCTTGACTAGACAGACCTTAGTCAGCAAAGTAATNTTCAGCTTTAGCATCATTCCTTCCAAGGAAATCCCAGGGCTGATCTCCTTCAGAATGGAATGGTTGGATTTCCTTGAATGTATTAAAGGAACCATCACTTGAGGCCAAGCCCCTAATTGTCTTTACATTGTTTATGATTCAAAAATCCTTAAAGAAGACCAATGGTAACAGCAAGAGCGTAACCTTGCTTTGATTCCAGCACCCTCTGCCTCTGGCACAGTTGTTGCTATCAGAGTTTTTGTTAACTTTTATTATCCTGTTAATATTTATTTGACTGTGCCATGTCTTCATTGCTGCATGCAGGCTTTCTCTAGTTGCAGTGAGCAGGGTCTACTCTTTGTTGAAGTGCATGGGCTTCTCATTACAGTGGCTTCTTTTGTGGAGCACAGGCTCCAGAAATGTGGGCTCAGCAGTTGCAGTGCGTTGGCTTAATAGGTGTGATGTACGGGCTTCATTGCTCCAAGTCATGTGGGAACCTTCCAGACCAGGGATGGAATCTGTGTCTTCTGCTTGGGCAGACAGATGCTTAACTGCTGGACCACAGGTCCCTTACAAATGGCATAATCCAGGACAGAACAATGAAAGTGTAGGGGTGCCATGAACATTCAAAATAATTTTGATGCACAGAAAACATGTCAAAATAAAAAGCTAGTGTTTTACAAAAATTAGTGGAAATTCTTGTATTTAAGTTAAAAAAAAAAAGTCAGCAATGCATAATAAGAAAATGCCCAGAATATTAGTGTGAGAACAAAACATACCACATTCTTTGAATGATGCAAATGTATAGTGAACATGCTAAAAACATGAAATTTCATGTTCTTTGATAAAAATATATGCTTAAATAAGGGATATCATGCATTGCATTTATAAGGTGGATATTAAAATTTTACTTCTGTTTCAACAGGGACGATTTGACTTAGTTCATGCTTTTCTGGAGCAAGAAACCTGACGTTCACCCCAAGGAGATCTTTGGGGCAAGAATGAATAATTGTCTCTCAGTCAAGTTACAGGGAAAATTCCAGTAATGGATAGTAGAAAGGAGTATATGATATTCAAGTCTTTTACAAGAATGAAATTTGACTACTGGCTAAGTAATTCAAGACTAGAAAGCAAACAAAAAACCCAAACAGTAACAACAACAAAAACCCCAGAAAGAAATGGGAAAAGACNCATAGCTATGGATTAAGGTGCATGGATCAGGCACTGACATGAAGACAGTGGTGGTTTAGTTGCTAAGTCATGTCCAGCTCTTGTGACCCCATGGCCTGTAGCCTTGCTAGGCTCCTTCCTCTTTCCTTGGGGATTCTCCAGGCAAGAATACTGGAGTGGATTGCTATTTCCTTCTCCAGGGGATCTTCTTGACCCAGGAATCGAACCCAGGTCTCCTTCATTGCAGGCAGATTCTTTATCAACTGAGCTACGGAGACAAAGCTTGAGCATCAGAGAAGACATGGGCAGAAAGGAACCTTTTTTTTGCTCTGAGTTGTGTTTTCACAGATGATTTGACCCTGAATTTCTAGGAAGACCCTGGGCACTGGACAGCACTGAGGCTTAAATCAAAGCCTTAAAATCATGATTAGTTTTGAATTCTGACATTTGGAACTTTATCAAAGAAAGCTTCATACCATTCAGAATAATGGCCAAAGTCAAGATGAAGGATGCAGACACAGTCCAGAGTCTAACAAAGATTAGCTAACATTTATTCAGTGGGCACTGGTCACGCACTCTTCACTGTTCTGGGCACTTAGTGTTCCATTTAATCATCTTAACAGCCCATTTGGGGAGACAGAGATTCTACTTGAACAATAAGATAGTAGGAAGGACCAAGCTGTTGTGTTAAGGCGTGGGATTGCAGAGCTCTCCAAACAGTTGTGGGCGCTGAAGTTCTTTTAGCCTTTCTCGTTGCTTATGGTCCATGGCTATTTGCTCTTATGGGCACATTTAACACGTGCCATTGGTCATGTGTGTTTGTTATGACCTATGTTCCTAAAACCCATCCAGGGCATCTTCCCAGACCCCTCCCACCCTGCTTGCTTCTCTTTACTGACTTTCTATAGCTTTTATTTATGTGGACACGTATTTGTTCGACTTCATCGTATTCTTTCTTCCTTTTTGGTTTTTTAATGGTTGTTTTAAAATAGTTTAACATGTTTCAGTTTTGGCTCCTCAACAAGCATCTTAAAGTTGTATTGCTTTTATATCTTCCATAGAGACCTTACCACGGTAAATAATCCAGTAAATTTGTGTAATATATTCCATGCTTTCCTTTCTACCTTGGCTTTAATCAAAGTTTAATTGACTGTTAAAAAACTGATTATTTTTTATGTATGTTATAATACATGGTTTTTCTTTTTTTTTTTTTTTTTAATTTTCACAGGGCAAACTCAGAAAATGAATCTCTTCCAGGCAGTAACAAGTGCCTTAGATAACTCACTGGCCAAAGATCCTACGGCAGGTAAACTTCCTTGGTGCTTGTGGTTGTTGTTGTTTAGTTGCTAAGTCATGTCCAACAATTTTGCAGCTCTATGGACTGTAGCCCACTAGGCTCCCCTGTCCATGGGATTTCCCAGTCAAGAATACTGGCATGGGTTGCCATTTCCTTCTCCAGGGGATCTTTCAGACCCAGGGATAGAACCCTCGTCTTCTGCATTGGCAGGCAGATTTGTTACTGCCGAGTCACCAGGGAGGCCCTGCTTGAGTATGGTAGTTGTGTTAATTCAGAATTGACGATTTGCTGGAAGTATTTGGAGCTCAGTAGATAGTATTATATCTCCTTGAAATTTTCATAAGATCTGAACAAATGCTTAAGGTTAAATGACAAATTATGATATTAAACATATTTTTATCCTCTTATTATGAATTAGATCTCAGGTATATCTGACACTGACATCATTAAATTAACTTTCTTCCATGGTATGTGTGGTCCTGATAATACATTAACATAATGCCTTTTAAAATATGTGCTACTGTTTCTCTAGCATTTAGAAAAAATGGAAAATACCACTTTGTTCAGCTATCTGTTTATTGATATAAAATGAAAGTTTAGTTCTGTGCTTTCGTTTGGGATACATTATCATTCAACTTGTAAGATTTTTTTGGAAAATAACTTTAATATTGATAATTAAGTTTATAAATACCTTATCTTATTATATTAAATTATTGATATAAAAAGAATTGTACTGCTGTGTGTTTTCTAAATTAGATTGACTTGACTTTATTTGTATATTTAGTATACCTTGGTTTTCCCCTTGAGAATCTCTGCTTTTAAGGTCAAGTGGAAAGCAGGTCAGTTACTAGGAAAAGTGAGAGCTGGACTTGCTTTGTTTTGAAAGAGAAGGACTGATACAGTCACGTAGATAAGGGTGAGTTATTTTCTTGAGGTCTTTGAAGCTGGTGAGGTGCATTCACGGGACTAGAATTCAGCTTTGTGAACATCCCCTTATTCAATATAATTTGCCTCGCCTGCGTATTGCCCTTGAGTTTTCACCAGAACTGTCTTTGCCTTGCTCTTTACTTTCCATTATACTTGCAGTCTATGTCAGTTCCCTACTTGTGACTGTCCTGTCAGCCTGAAATGCTGTTCCTTCAGGTTCTTCAAACTGCTGACTTTCATTGTATATTTTAAAAGAAAAAGAAAATCAGGGTACTTCCCTGGTAGTCCAGTGGTTAAGACTTCGCCTTTTGATGCAGGGGGTATGGGTTAGATCCCCAATTGGAGAGCCAAGATACCACATGCCTTGCAACCAAAGAACCAAAAACATAAAAACAGAAGCAATATTGTAACAAATTCAATTCAGACTTTAAAAATGATCCACAGGATTCTTTAAAAAAGGGAGGGGGAATCATTAACCACTCCCCCCACCCAAGCCAACAGAAATAGCCCTCAAAGCCACTGCCCAAGGGACGCATGAGCCTAGAGCGTGAGCCCCAGTTCTGCCTCTTGCTTTCTGGCTTGCTAAGTTACGCGACTATTTTTCTGGCCTTGTTTCCATGAATTCATGGGTAAAACAAGATGGGGTTCCAGACTAGTGTTTCTTTCTCAGCGGAGGACCCTCCCCGTACACTTTTCACTGTCTGGAGACCCTGTCAGCTGCTACACTGTGTGCGGTCCCACCCGCTGCACAAAGACCAGGCGTGTTGCTCTGTGTCTACAATGCACAGGACAGGCCACTAGGACAGAAGGATTATCCAGTCCAAAGTGTCACTGATGTCGAAATTGGGAAACCTTGATTTAGATCTCGGGATCCATTTCTAATTTCGTATATAGGCATTTACATTACTTATTGTTAGCTTTATTTAGGAATGATTAGATACAACATGTTCTTTATTGTTTTTCAGTAATATTTGGTGAAGATGTTGCCTTTGGTGGAGTCTTTAGATGTACTGTTGGCTTGCGAGACAAGTATGGTAAGTTAGTATCTTTATATATGAACAGTATTCCTGTAGAGTTTCCACATCTNTTATTTAGGAATGATTAGATACAACATGTTCTTTATTGTTTTTCAGTAATATTTGGTGAAGATGTTGCCTTTGGTGGAGTCTTTAGATGTACTGTTGGCTTGCGAGACAAGTATGGTAAGTTAGTATCTTTATATATGAACAGTATTCCTGTAGAGTTTCCACATCTTGGCAGTACAAAGTATGCCTGTTAAAATGTTTGCCACGTCCTTATTGCATCATCAGATTCCTTTTGTTTCCACAGCCACCCCCAGACTCCTTTGGGCTAGATTTCACTAATGTGTTCTCACTGTAGCTTCCCTATGGTCTCGTTCCTATTCTGTGTATTACAGATTCTAAAGTATTCTTCATTAAATGTATTGTTTGTCATGTCATTCATGCATCTGAGAATCTTCAGCCTCTTATTGCTGCCCTACCTTTGCCAATTTCAATCCCATTCAAAGTTCTGCCCTATTGGTCACTGCTAATAGATTTCACCTTTCATTATCTGCATTAGGATTCTCCAGAGAAATCAAACCGTTAGGATATACCTATGTGTGGGTAGATGTGTGTGTGTATAAAAAATACACCTGTATATGTATGTGTTTTTATACCTATATGTGCTGCAGTGTGCTCAGTCCCTTCAGTCATGTCCAGCTCTGTGACTTCATGGACCTTAGCCCGCCAGGCTCCTCTGTCCATTGGATTTTCCGAGCAAGAATATTGGAGTGGCTTTCCAGGCCTTCCTCCAGGGGACCTTTAGGACTCAGAGATCAGACCAGTATCTCCTATATCTTCTGCAATGCAGGTGGATTTTTTTTTTTTTGCCTCTGAGCCTCTGGGGACACCCCATCTGTATCAATGTTTATACACGTACATACTTCCCAGATGGTGCTAGTGATAATGAGCCTGCCTGCCAATGCAGGAGACATGAGAGGCACGGGTTCGATCCCTGGGTTGGGAAGATCCCCTGGAGGAGGAAATGGCAACCCATTCCAGTATTTTTACCTGGAGAATCCCATGGACAGAAGAGTCACAGGTTACAGTCCATGGGGTCGCAAATAGTCAGACAGGACTGAGGCGGCTTAGCACAATACATAGATCTATACTGAGAGAGCAAGAATCAGAGATTGATATTTTAAGGAATTGGCTCACACCGTTGTGGGGCTCACAGCTCAGAAATCTGTAGGGCAAGCCAGCCAACTAGAAAACCAGGCAGTCTTCAGGACAAATTTCTTCTGGTTTGGGAAACCTTAGAAAGACCCTTTGGGAAAGACCCTTTGAGGCCTTCAAGTGATTGGATGAAGCCCATCCACATTAAGAAGGATAATCTGCTTTACTTAGATGTTAATCACGTCTAAAAATACCTTCCCAGAGTATCTAGACTGGTATCTGACAGCCTGGCCACATCACCTAGGCAACTGGACACCTGTCGTTAAGCATCGCAGCGCCCTTCCACGTTCCGTCCCCGCCGGTCAGTGTCTTCTGCTGGGCACGTGATCCATTTCTGCCCATTGCTACACTTACTTCATTCAGCTCAGACTTAAAGCCATCAGAGGAGGCATACTGGCCCATTCCAACATCCTCACAGCAGGTCTGCTCTGTAAGGAATGTGTTCCAGTGCCTCGCTGTTGCACTGCCTTCCTTGGAGGCACTTTGACCTTTCATTTGTTTCCTCAGTCTTATCTAATCTGGAAATCAAAGCAGTTGAGTTTGGGTAGGAGTTAACACTTGCCTTCCTTCTGGCCTTGACCACTGCCCTGTAAAGCTCATGTGGGTGGAAAAAGGAGTGAGAGGCTCTAAGATTTTTTTTTTTCCTTCCAGTTGTTCCTTCTTGTTCCCCTCTTTCTCTGATGTTATACTTGCATCCAGGAAGCCCTAGCTGAATCCAGGAAATCAAGTGTTCCATCCCACTTGTTAGAAGCTCTCAGGTTGCTCTTTCCCTTTCCCTTTACAGCAGTTTGGTTTGGGTCCTGTCCCTCTCTGCTTTCTCCTCGCTGCCTATTTTAATAGAGTCGAGATTGTCGGTTCCATCTCAGCCATCTCAAACTATCTCAATTAGCCCCAGCTAATTCTGACTGCTAGAGACTTTAGATCTTCAAAAGGAAATCAAAAGGACTTCCCTGCTGGTCCAGTGGTTGGAAATTTGCCTTTCTGTCAGGGGATGTGGGTTCCATCCCTGGTTGGGGAACTGAGTCCACATGCTGTAGGGCAGCTAAGCCCTGTGCACTGCAGCCGCTGAAGCCTGCAGGCTCTAGGGCCCATGCTCTGCACCGGGAGAAACCTGTGTCCTGCAACTAGAGGAAGCCCTCACTTTGCACTGCAAAGAAGACCCAGTGCAGCCAAAAAAAAAAATTAGAAACCTGTATGCATCTGATGTCTAGATGCATATGCATTGTGGAAAATTTGGAAGATGTAGAAAAGCATAAAGAAGAAAATAAAAATTGCCCAAAGCAGCAGAGAGAAACTCGAGAAAACCACTAGACATATCTTGATATTATATACACTTCAAGGACATATTTGAATATATTTATCTATATTAACTGGTATTTAAAGCATAGAACTAGCCTTTTTTCCCTTAGGATTTTTAACTCTGTTTACATTGCCCATCTGTTGTTGTTTGCTGTCTGTTTTGTCCAACAGAGACCTTAGCATATTAATCATGTGTGTGTGCGTGCGTGCGTGCCTGCTCAGACGCTCAGCTGTGACTCTTTGCAACCCTATGGACTATGGCCCTCCAGGTTTTTCTATCCATGGGATTCTCCAGGCAAGAATACTGGAGTGGGTTGCCATTTCCTTCTCCAGAGGATTTTCCAGACCCAGGGATTGAGCTGGCGTCTCCTGTATCTCCTGCATTGCAGGCGGATTCTTTACTGCTGAGCCACCAGGGAAGCCTAGCATATTAATCATAGTTGTTTTAAATCCCCAGTCTGATAATTCTAGCATCCTTGCCACATCTGGTTCTGATGTTTGCGCTGTCTTTTCAAACTGTGCTTTTTGCCTTTTGGTGTGCCTTGTCATTCTTTCCTTGTTAGCCAGACGTGATGCACTGGGTAAAAGGAACTGCTGTAAATTGGCCTTTAGGAATGAGGTGGTGAGGTGTTTGTGGGGTAAGGGACAGTGTTCTATAATCCTCTGATTTGGTCTGTCTTTTAAGTGAGCCTGTGCCCTTGGACCATGAACTTCCCAAATGTTTCTCAGCTTTTTCTCTCCACCTCTGGCAGAACTGGCTGGCTAGAGAAAGCTGGAGTTGGGTCTTTTCCTGCCTTGAGGTCAGCTGGGTTCTGATGCTACACAGGCGTTTGGGCTCTGGTTAACTAGCGGGTTTTAATTGAGGAGGGAGTACTCAGGCTTGTTTCAGAATGATTCCTCGTTTACTTCGCCTGATGGAGGCAAGAGGGGATTTTCTCTGACGTTTACCATGGAAACCCGATCGAGCTCCTGAAGGGAAACTTCACAAAAGTGTAGGGGGAGGGGCCCATGACTGGGTCTTCTGAGTTTTTAACTCTCAGACTTGTCCTCACGGAAGCTCCAACAATTCCTCAGCCACAGCCCAGGTTTCCTACCCCGCTTCTGGTCTCTGCTCTGCACAGTGGAGAGTCCCTGTATTCACTGGTCTGCCCCTCCAATCTCAGGGACAACCATTTGCTCTGTGTCCCTGCTTCTCTAGCGGGTCCAAGAAAAGTTGCTGATTTTACAGCGTGTTCCGCTTTTTACTGCTCATGAGGAAGGCTTGGTGACTTCCAAGCTTCTCCTGAATTGCCACCTCCAGTCGAGACCTCAGGCCTGAAGGCTGGGCGACTTCCAAGCTGCTCCCGAATTTCCACCTCTAGTCAAGACCTCAGGCCCGAGCACCACCTCTGTGTACTGCCCCTCACCCCACTGCAGTCTTCACCTTGGGGTTCCCGTCACTTCGGCCTCAGCATTTCCAAGCTCATGTTTTCAAACTCAGCTGAATTTATCATGTTCTCGCAGAAAATCCATGCCTGCTCCTACATTTCTTAGCGAAAATACCGTCGTCCACTTGGTTACTTAAGCCGNACTGCCCCTCACCCCACTGCAGTCTTCACCTTGGGGTTCCCGTCACTTCGGCCTCAGCATTTCCAAGCTCATGTTTTCAAACTCAGCTGAATTTATCATGTTCTCGCAGAAAATCCATGCCTGCTCCTACATTTCTTAGCGAAAATACCGTCGTCCACTTGGTTACTTAAGCCGGAAAACTGAGGAGGTCCTAGTCTCCTCCCTCGTCCTCATTCACCATGTTCATCAGGTCCTCCGATTTTATCTTCAGAATTTGTCTTTACCCTAGCCTCTCTTTTCCATCCTCACCACCCTGGAGGCTCACTTTGGGTCCAAATCGTCTCTGCTTGGATAGTGGCCTTGATTCTCTTAGTAATCACCCTCCCTCCCGTCCCATCCTTGATGTCAGTGCGATCAAGCTGACGTGCATTTCTTGGCAGAATATGCAGGAGATTTTGAGATCTGCCCTCTTCCACTCACCTGGCCTCATTTCCTTTATTAAAACTGAATTATTTCCCCTTAAGCCTGTGTGTTTTTCATCTCTCTTCCATTGCACGTGCAGTTTGNTATCACCCACCTCGCACAGTCAAAATGGCCAACATCAAAATGTCTACGAATAATAAATGCTGGAGAGAGTGGGGAGAAAAGGGAACCCTCCTACACTACTGGTGGGAATGTAAACTGGTACAGTTAGTGTGGAGAATATGAAGTTTCCTTAAACAACTAAAAAGTATTTTTCACTTTGATCCCTGGTATTTCCCCAGTGATCCAGTGGTTAAGAATCTGCCTGCCAATGCGGAGAACATGGGTTCGATTCCTGGTCTGGGAACTAAGATCCCAAATGCCACTGGGCAGCTAAGCCTGTGGGCCACAACTACTGAGCCTGTGCTCAGGGAACAACTAGAGAGAAAGCCTGTGTGCCATAACTCCTGCGCTCATGCGCCCTGGAGCCTGTGTCCCGCAACAAGAGAAGTCACTGCAGTGAAAAGCTGTGCACCGCAAGTAGAGAGTAGTACCTGCTTGCTGCAACTAGAGCAAGCCCACATGTAGCGACGAAGACTCAGTGCAGCCGAAAGTAAAAAGTAAAAAGCAAGCAAAACTAAAGACGAAGTTGCCATACAATCCTGCAGTCCCACTTCCGGG
The DNA here is from genome assembly GCA_006410615.1 of Neotragus moschatus. Classification (NCBI taxonomy): domain Eukaryota; kingdom Metazoa; phylum Chordata; class Mammalia; order Artiodactyla; family Bovidae; genus Neotragus; species Neotragus moschatus. The sequence goes on from SJYA01001295.1 coordinate 24,099, forward strand.
CATACATCCAGAGAATACCATACTTTGGAAAGACACATGGACCGCAGTGTTCATCGCAGCACTGTTTACAGTAGCCAGGACGTGGAAGCAACCTAAATGTCCATCAGCAGGTGAATGGGTAAGGAAGATTCCGTACATACACATGATGGAAACTTCGCCATAAAAAAGAGTGAAATCATGCCATTTGTAGCAACGTGAATGGACCCAGAGATTATCATACTGAGTGAAATAAATCAGGTAGAAAGATAAATAGCACGTGATATCACTTAGATGTGGAATCTAAAAAGAAGAAAAAGATATAAATGAACTCATTTCCAAAACAGAAAGAGACTCAGACGTAGAAAACAAACTTACGGTTACCAAAGGGAAAAGGATGGGAGAGGGATAAGTTAGGAGTTTGGGATTAACGTATACACACTCCTATATATAAAATAGATAACCAAGAAGGACCTACAGTATAGCACAGGGAACTGTGCTCAATGCTTTGTAATTTCCTATCAACATAAGGGAAGAGAATCTGAAGAAGGAAAAACGTATACATATTTTTTCTTCTTCAGACTCTCAAATTCTTCTTCATATATGTACATTATATATGAATTGCTGGGCTGTACACCTGAAATGACTGTTGCCAAGAAGAGAGAAAAAGGTTCTTCCTGACTCCAAGCTTATCTAGTCACTGCTTTATCACTGTCCAGATGCTTACATCTTTGGCATGTTGCAAAATCACAATTACGTGTTGTAATTGTCTTCCCAAGAGAGTTCTACACTGGGCAGCTTCTCCAAGGCAATAGGCATTTCAGTCATCTTGGGTCCTTAGCTTCTAATATATATTCCAATACTATCAGACAGTATTGAGTGAGTGAATGTTGCTGAGTGTCGATACCCTTCACTTCCTTCACCGAGACAGGGGCCTGCTGCCTCAGAAAGGGGATTTCCTTATTTCCCTCGAATGATTTCAGTTGGTCCCATTTTTCCCTTAAAAATAGCTTAAACCAGGGAGAAACTAGCTGCCATTTGAAAAAGTCCACTGCTCGTAGAAGGCGCTGGCAGATTTATGTTTACACGACGAGGAGTTCAGCTAATTAACAGCTATTTAATTCTTAGCTTTACTGTAAGCGGATGTTGTGAATTTTTACACTAGCTTTAGGACTATGAATTCGAATTTTGAATAATTCCAGATCAATATGAACAATTAAATCACTATCACTCTAAGAGGCAATGAGCTTCAGTTTTCAGGAGTGAAGAATAAAGGAAATGGGGAAGAGAAATCTATCCAAACAGAACGTTTTGTATATTTAAGAAATAGCACATCTTTTAAAAAATCTGTTCTACCCTTTTGAGTATACGCTGGGACTTTTAAGCTGTACAGAAACATGCTTGGCTTGGTAGTCTCTTTTTTGTAAGTTAAAAGATTTCATATTTATTTAATTAAAAAACTTTTAATTTAAATATAATTGATTTACAATATTCTGTTGGTTTCAGGTGTACAACAAAGTGGTTCAGTAATACATATTTATATGTCTTCAAATCTATGTATTTTTAAAGATTCTTTTCCATTATAGTTTATTACAAGATATTGAATATAGTTCCCTGTGCTATACAGAAAATCATTGTTGTTTAAAGATTTTGTATCGAAAAGTATTACAAAGATTATGTTGATGTAACTGAATGCTTTGAATGACATAGCAGGAAAACCTCTTGGGGGGAATTGATTCACTTTCTGGGGAGAGCTGGGTGTTGAGAAGGGATCGGCCAGTAGGTGGCAGCCTACACTTTGAAATGAGACCGTCCCTATTGAGGGTTTTAAATTCGACCAGAAGAGTTTGGATTGAGGGTTACTGACATAATAAATATTGTGAAGCTGAATACTACTTAAAAATAAGAAATTGGCTTATTAGGGGCAATCCTATTAAAAAAAACGAAGGGAAATAGAACTTAAAAAAAAATTTTTTTTTTGGCATGCCATGTGGGATCTTATGTCCCTTATCAAGGACTGAGTCTGTGCCCCTTGCATTGGAAGGGCGGAGTCTTAACCCCGGAACCACCAGGGAAATCTGGAGAGAGAGTTGTTTGGTACCCTAGATAACCCAGATGAGTGCGAGTTTAACATCACCAGTCTGCATTTCTGCTTCCTTGTCCTTTGCCAGAACAGAAGAAAGAGTGCTTGGAAACACTTGAAAGTAGAAGAGCATAACCTGATTAACACATGGCAGGGTTACCTTTTTATGGGAGATAACTCTTTGATTGCCAGTTCGATCCCTAGATCAGGAAGATCCCCTGGAGAAGGAAGTGGCAACCCACCCCCAGGATCCTTGCCTGGGAAATCCCATGGACAGAGGAGCCTGGTGAGCTCTACTCCGTGGAGTCTCAGAGTCAGACACAACCAGGTGACCGAGCACGCACGCTCAGAGGTGGGAAAAGGGACAGCAGAGGACTTGCTGAATTCGTTCACAGGCCTAAACATCTGCCTTTTCAGGGGGTTTGATGTTTTTCCCTGACTATTAATTTCTGTCCACCTTGACTGTGGCTTGTAGCAGCTCGGGAAAAGGAGTATAATCATGCACTTGTTCTCTTATGTAAACTTCAGAGAAATTGTATAACCAGATGCTTTAAGACACTGAATTCGGGAAGGAAAACTAGGACAGGCATGGGGAGAAGGCGAGTTTTCTTCTGTCATCTGCCAATATTTGGAAATTGACTTTGAGCTCCAGCATGCTCGTCAGTAAAGTGAAAGGAGAGCGTATGTTTAGGTATTCTTTATGCTTTTATCTTTTTACAAAGAGGAACACATTTGCTTTAGGCTTTAATTTCTTTTACATTAAGAGGTTTTATGAGTATAATAATTATGCCATCTTAGAACTGTGGTCTGCTTTGGGCACTTAATTCTCTCTCTCTTTTTAATATTGTTGGAGTATTGTCTATCTACAATGTTGTATCAGTTTCAGGTGGACAGCAAAGTGATTCAGTTATACATACACATGTATTCATCATTTTTCTGATTCTTTCCCCGTGTTAGTATTGTAGAATATTGGATAGAGTTTCTTGTGCTATATACAATACCTTGTTAATTATCTACTTTAGTAGAGAGCAGTTACGTATTTCTTAATTTTCTCTTAACGAGTCCCCTTTCCAGTATAAGTTTTAAATGTGGAGGCAGAAGGCAGAGTCTTTTGACATGTCTCCCACTTGTACCTGAAAGAGGAAATTAGCATCTTCAGCAGGAAAAAGTGAGCTGACATTATATGTTCCTCCTGCGAAGAGAGGGCAACTCGAATGATGACCATTCTCTTGGATCTGTGTCAGGTTCCACTGAATAAGCGGAATCTGTGAGATGGGGTTTGGCCTCTGGGCAGTTAAAACTAATTTTTCTGGGGAGAAAAATAATTTGGTAAACTAATGACAATTCTCTGGGAATATGGACTACCTGGCTTATCTCTCGCATTGAAGTATCTACATTTAAGACTTCAGGACAGACTGAATACCAGATTTAGATTGTAAGGTATCTTAACTGTTCCATAAATTTGGAGCAAAAGCAAGAATTCATAAGATAGTGTAAACTTTTTTTTTTTTTTTATAATATGCTTAAAAAACTATTTTAAAAGGATTGCTAGTAGTTGTGTTTCTATTCCTTCCTAAAAGTCAGGCACTTCACATTGCTCCTGCTACTATAAGGCCCCTTTGCTTACCAAAAGCACACATGTAGACGAATTAGTTAAAGAACATGTCAAAATGCCTTTCTTTTTAACCAGTTGAAGGAGTTATCCTCAAAAATGGGATGAATGTATTATTAGCACATACTTTACTTATATCGTATACTTTACTTGTATTGGTCTGATTTCTGGTAGGGTTGAGTTCCAGTCCTCCCTTCTCTGGAGGCCCCGGGTAAAGACCCATAACGCCTGGGTACCTGTAGGTGGCAGGAGACATCTGTAAGGCCACCCCTTTCGCCCCCTTCTCCCACCTCCTCCCCCTTCTACTTTCAACCTGGTTTCCTTTCCTCCCTTTGAAATCTTTGATATTAGTACTTGGATCTGAAGTTCTGCGTCTCTATAGGAGGTTTTCTGAGATAATATATTCTTGTATTTCAGGGCTTCCCTGGTGGCACAGAGGTTAAAGCGTCTGCCTGCAATGTGGGAGACCTGAGTGCGATCCCTGGGTCGAGAAGATCCCCTGGAGAAGGAAATGGCAACCCACTCCAGTATTCTTGCCTGGAGAATCCCATGGATGGAGGAGCTTGGTGGGCTACAGTTCATGGATTGCAAAGAGTTGGACACGACTGAGCGACTTCACTTTCACTTACTTGTATTAGTTTCCTTTACATATTTCTTTAACGCCCTTTTGTAAATTTTCATTAAAGAAAAATATATCAGAATTGGTACAGTCACTGTATTTCAACTTTTCTAAAGATCACACTGAATATCATCACNGGATTGCAAAGAGTTGGACACGACTGAGCGACTTCACTTTCACTTACTTGTATTAGTTTCCTTTACATATTTCTTTAACGCCCTTTTGTAAATTTTCATTAAAGAAAAATATATCAGAATTGGTACAGTCACTGTATTTCAACTTTTCTAAAGATCACACTGAATATCATCACAGTCATCATGATGGCCAGTGAGTTAACAAATAACATTTAAGAGATTTAGATATTTAATCTACTTTGTACGCTATTGGTGTGTGTATGTGCTCAGTCGCTAAGTCGTGTCTGGCTCTTTTGCAGCCCTGTGGACGACAGCCCACCAGGCTCCTCTGTTCGTGGGATTTCCCAGGCAAGAATACTGGGAATGGGTTGCCATTTCCTTCTCCAGGGGATCGTCCCGACCCAGGGATTGGACTCTTGTATCCTGCATTGCGGGCAGATTGTTTACCACTGAGCCACCAGGGAAGGCTATGGGATATTAGAACTGGAGAGAAACTGAGTATATATCTAGTTCAGGGATTCTCAGCTGGGGTGGCTTTAGCCTTCCTGGGAGCATTTGGCCACATCTAGAGAGACATTTTTGGTTGTCACATCTGGGGATTGCCACTGTTCACAGCGGGTAGGGGTCAGGAATGCCAATAATCATCTCTTGGGACAAAAGGCAGCCGTCTAAACAAAGAGTGATTTGACCCCAAATGGCAAAGCTCTGAGGCTGAGAAACCTTGATCCAGTCCTTCTTCACATAATATAGAGACTGGAGTTCTGAGAGGTTAGATGCTGTTACCAAGTTGCCCAGGGGCAAGTGGGGGAACCAGAGCCAGAACGCAGTTCTGAGCTCTTGGTTCTACATTGTTTTTTGTTTTTATTTTTAAATGAGCAACTCATTGATATAGAAAAGCATGAGAAATATAAGGAATTGATAAGGAATTTTATTAAAGCTTAAGGGTCGGTGTTCATGGGATCAGAAGCAGCTAGTCATCAGTAATCTGTATTAAAGTTTTTAATGACATTTTTTGTGACTCTTTTGTGGACAGATTTTTTAATGCATTAAGCTGTTCTGAGGTGGCAGCTGGTGCTTTAATGTTTTTTTTTATCTTAGTTGATTAAACAATAAATGTTAGAACAGCCAGCAGGTGTTCTCTTTGACATTTTCAGCGTCAGGTGTAATGCCCTTAAGCCTTTTTTTCTCAACATTGTTTGACAATGGCAGGCTTTTAAAATGATCAGATGCAAGCACCAATAGGGGATTAGGAGATGGGCTTAGACTAAATTGCCCAAGAAAAATGGGAATAGAGGTCATTATTGTCAGAAAGGATAAACTTGATTCATATATCTTTTTAAACATCATCATTAAAATTTTTGAAAAATAGAAGTATATCAAGGACAACTTAGATTAAAAGAGAGTAAAAAGTCTTGTTTTATATTTTCACTGTCAAGTATGACATGTCTCATTTGTCCTTTTATTATCAGGGATAATGTTGCTACGTAGCTTCCTTAATCTGGTGCTAGGTCTTATGAAAATCCTCTTCTAGACTGGCACTTTTTTTTTTAAATTTTACTTTTTGGCCATGCTGCAAGGTGTGTGGGCTCTTAGTCTCCTGACCAGGGCTGGAACCCGAGGCCTCCACATTGGAACCGTGCAGTCTTAACCACTGGGCCATCAGAGAAGCCCCAAGGCTGGTACTTTGAACAGAGGGGAAAACACAAACTTCTTTCTTCAGCATGTCATATTTTCTGGATTAGGATGTGCTTGTTATTTTTAATTGTTTTAGTTGGGACAGCTTACTTCCTAATTTTTACACATTACAACCAGCAGGTTTTTTAAACCTCATTTTTCATGGTTTCAGAATTTCTGCTCATTTGACTCAAGTCTAATTTTTGAATTATAAGGCTTCATTTGAGACCCCAGATATGAATCCCAGATTCATTTCATTCCCAGGGAATGAAAGATGACCAGTAATGACTTTTATATGGGCAGTTCAGATTGCTCTGTGTCTGGGAATCCTTGGCTTTTCCCATCCTCTTTTATTCATCTTAAGGAAACAGATCACAAACTGATTAAATTACAACTGAGAACGTTCTTTCTTCTAAAAGTAGTGTGCCCGGTGGCCGTGGCAGCTTAACTTTGACACGCTCCGATGTGGAGCTATTTTTGTCGCTGTCTCAGAAGGTTTGAATCTAAATGTGTAAGTGGTTACATGGCTAGACAGTCTGTACTTCAATTCTAACTTGAAATTCCACTGGTTAGCACCTTCCGTGGAGAAGGCAATGGCACCCCACTCCAGTACTCTTGCCTGGAAAATCCCATGGACGGAGGAACCTGGTAGGCTACAGTCCATGGGGTCACTAGGAGTCTGACGTGACTGAGCGACTTCACTTTCACTTTTCACCTTCATGCATTGGAAAAGGAAATGGCAACCCACTCCAGTGTTCTTGCCTGGAGAATCCCAGGGATGGGGGAGCCTGGTGGGCTGGTGTGCCTATGGGGGTCGCACAGAGTCGAACACTACTGAAGCGACTTAGCAGCAGCAGCACCTTCTATGCTGTTACAAAGTCATGGAACAATTAAATCCCAACTTTCTAGTCAAGTTGGGAGTAGCCAGTAAAAGCAGCCCCGCATGGAGAACAAATATTTGTGTCATCTGCAAGATCCTTGCAGAGTGAGACCTCCTGTGGCAAGTCAGAGATGATGGGAGCCCAGTGCTTTGTTTTCTTTTCCTAGTGTGTGTCTGCATGGCTTCGATTGGCAAATAGGATGAGGGATCAGTTAGGTAAAGGTTGGTGAGTGTCATGTGCTAAGGAAACACTTGGGAAACCTGTTGGACAAAAAGTTTTTGGTTTCCGACTGAGCAGCTGTACCCAAAGGCAGATTCAGCAGTGAAATGCCTGACCTTCTCCAGGGGCATCCTGCCAGCCCTCTCCCCGCTGAGGGCCTCTGACTACCAGCCAGAAGCGGTGGCATTGGGGCAATCTTAAAATTAGCCAAAAGGTTCTTTTTCTGTAGTTCTGGTTTCTGGACACGTAAGCACTGTTGGTAATAGGGATTCCTCCTCATCTCTGTTTCTGGGCAGGCTGCCCCTCTTCACCCTCGTCTTTTTTCTCCTCTGGTTGCGGCTGGCTTAGAGTGCAGCAGAAACAAAGAAGCTTGTTTCTCAGCCAAAAGGGAACACACACCAACACAGTACTACGTGCTAAGTCAATCAACATCCTTTAGGTGCTGAACTTGATCAGTTTGTTCTTTGAAAATGGAAAGGTTCCTCAAAACTCAAGAAGAAAACCTTTATATGACTTTAGGAGCATGTTAGTTCATTCATCAGAGGAAGAGAGGAACACGTGAAATGGCATAAACCCATACTCTCTACTCAAATCTAAATGAAACACCAGCAGACTAAAGGGAAAGTTCCACGGCCTTCTGAGCGAATTCCTGAGTCCAATAGGGCAACTTAGTCATTTGGCCAAAGAAGGTACCTTTTCCTTTCCTAAATGTTCTACTGAGTTTCTGCCCAGGGACCTTCTGCTGCTGCTGCTGCTGCTAAGGCGCATCAGTCGTGTCCGACTCTGTGCGACCCCATAGACGGCAGCCCACTCAGGCTCCGCCGTCCCTGGGATTCTCCAGACAAGAACACTGGAGTGGGCTGCCGTTTCCTTCTCCACTGGAGTGGGTCTCCAGTGCCTTCTCCTCCAGGGACCTTCTAGTTTTTGATGATTCTGTGTATGTATATGTGTCTGTATGTATCTCAAGGCTATGACTCCGCTTACAGTGTTTAACCTTTATACAAAAAGAGAAAAGTTGCATGTGGTGGCATCCACTTATTGCACTCACCGTGTTCTTTTAAATGGCCTTTCTTTATCCCACAGTCTGTCGATAGGGACTCATATGGGGAGCCAGGAACTTCTCGCCTGCGTAGCCTCTCCTGGCTTCTCTCAGATAATCAGAAGCAGGATTTAAGCCAAATAGTTTCAATGAAGTGTTGCCCTCACTCCGTCCTCGCCAAATTACTTTCATTCCCCTTCGTACCTGGTTCCTGTTGTTTCTTTTCTTTTTTTTTTTTTAAATTTATTATTTATTTTGGCTGTACTGCATCTTCTCTGCGGTGCACGGGCTTCTCTAGTTGCCATGAGTGGGTTCTCGAGTGCATGGGCCCAGTAGTTCTGGCACATGGGCTCAGCTGTGACAGTTCCCTGACCAGGGGTCGAACCCAGGCCCCCAGCATTGGGAGTGCAGATTCTTGACCACTGCACCACCAGGGAAGTCCCCCGTTGTTTCTGCAGGCAGAAGGCAGCTCACTACTCAACTTTAGCTCTCATTAACACTTAAGGGTTTCAGTAAAGTAAAATTTCGGTAAATTTGTTCCCAGTTTTTCCAGGCTGGGCGATCCTGTGTTATGGTTGTTCAGTCAGTAAGTCGTGTCTGACTCTTTGACCCCATGGACACACCAGGCTTCCCTGTCCCTTATTATCCCCCAAAGTTTGCTCAGACTCATGNGCTCTCATTAACACTTAAGGGTTTCAGCAAAGTAAAATTTCGGTAAATTTGTTCCCAGTTTTTCCAGGCTGGGCGATCCTGTGTTATGGTTGTTCAGTCAGTAAGTCGTGTCTGACTCTTTGACCCCATGGACACACCAGGCTTCCCTGTCCCTTATTATCCCCCAAAGTTTGCTCAGACTCATGTCCATCGAGTCGGTGATGCCATCCAACCATCTCATCCTCTGTCGTCCCCTTCTCCTCCTGCCTTCAGTCTTTCCCAGCATCAGGGTCTTTTCAAAGGAGTCAGCTCTTCACATCAGGTCACCAAAGTATTGGAGCTTCAGCATCAGTTCTTCCAATGAATATTCAGGATTGACTTCCTTTAGGATTGACTGGTTGGATCTCCTTGCAGTCCAGGGGACTCTGAAGAGTCTTCTCTAACATCATAGTTCAGAAGTATCAATTCTTCAGTGCTCAGCCTTCCTTAGGTGATTCATTTTTAGAAAAGGAGCAATAGCCCAGTGACTGAGAAATCTTTCAGTTTACACTTCCTGGTGGCTGTGGAGTGCTGCTGTTGTCAGCTATGTCCATCCACTTCCCATTGTCTCAGAAAAGCCTCTGTGGTCCAGATTTATAGGATCAGAGAACAGACATGGTACTTTAGATAAGCTGTAGATGGCGTTCAGTGGGAGAGGGGTTTAACATACCAGTATCTCCTTTCTGCAAGTCCCGTGCTGGTTTGATCTGTGTCTCTTTGTGGGTTCTCATGGGGTCTCAGTTCAACTGCAGGACCCTTTTGTCCTTAATTTCAGCAGGACTGCTAAGGACGCAGGCCCAGTTGTTAGGCTTTGATGTGGTTTCTCTTTTCCTCTAGGGGAGTCTCTCTGGTCGAGGCTTCAGCAGTTGGTCACTGTCTTGCCTTGCCTGTCCCCTTCTTGCCCTCTCTGTATGCACAGCTGTAAGTGGACCAGTGTCCAGCCTCCGGAGAACAGTCAAAGGAAGAAAATGAAGAGGCCTCTGTCGATGGTTGCAGTGACATGGATCGCTGGTCCCTGACTTTGCTAGCATGGGGGTCTCAGGGGTGCTCAAGGCGACTTTGATATTCATCACTTCCCCCAAATCATCTCCTGCCTACGTAGACTCTAAGTAAAGATGATGCGCTAAGTATTGGAATGTAAGATCAAGACAAGCCACCTGCCTTTAGTCTCTAACTAGAATGCTTTTTCTCTTCTCCTCCCGTATAGATATTCTGGGGCCTCTGCTGCCTGGCAACTCCAGCAGTTTCTTTGTTTAGGTCAGTTTTATAATTTCTACAGAACTGAAAGGTTGCCACTCAAAATAGCCCCAGGTCAGTTCAAGCATGTGATAGCCTTGTTAGGCCAAGTAATGGATAATGAAGGCAGCGACCGGCTGAATTACACTTAATGGAGAAAGACTGGCACTGACTGTTATCATGGCCACATTGACTAATGGGCACAGGAAATAGATGGTTAATATTAATGTGTCATCTGACAGGTAGAAAACACATCTGCAAACTCTGCCTTAGGCTGAGGCACTTCTTTCAGATTTCCTTGGGTTACTCAGGTTATTTTCCTGGGCACAGAGACCAATGCACTAGGTCCATAAGCTTGTTGGAGATGCCTCTTCGGAGGGCCGGTGCCTTAGTGGCACGGTGCTTACGTGGGATAAGTGTCAGACATCGGTCTCCAGGTGACCATGCCATTCGCTATCCGGCAGTGATGCTCAGCTATGCCCATAGGTTGCAGTTCCGATACTTCAGTTTCACCCCAGAGATTTTGGGTCACTGGTCTGGGGTGTGGCCAGGGTGTTGGGAGTTTTCAAAGGTCCCCAGGTGGTTCAAATGTGCAGCCAAGTTTGAGAACTCCTGTTCCAAAAGGGACTAAACATTTTAAACATGTAGTCTCTGCCTTTTAGGACATCTAATAAACTTGGTCTGCCAAAGCGTCGCCTCTATGGTGAGTAAAATAACAGTGTAAGAATGAAGTAACAATATGAAATGATGGAAGACGTGCCTGGCAATTTTCCTTTTAGTCCAGAATGTATATGACAGAGGGTGAATGAAATTGTGTGCTGAGAATTTTGGTAGAAAATGGCGGCTGAGTCTTCTGGAAAAAGAGCGGGATATAGGTAGCGACATCCATTCCCTTCTGAATTCCCACTAATATGTCAAGTGATCCCCTTCTGAAAGGGGCTAAATTCATAAGGATGGGGACAGTGGGACTGGAGACAACAGGAGTGGCAACTCACTCCAGTATGCTTGCCTGAGAATCCCATGGGCAGAGGAGCCTGGCGGGCTACAGTCCATGAGGTTGCAAAGAGTTAGACACGAGTGACCAACCAACTGAGCGGCACAGTTTCAGAAAAATTTGATTTCAGATTAATGTTGTTGAATGTATTGATTTTGTGTTCTCTGTGTAAGAAATTATCTATGCTTGAAAATAAGGATATTGCCAGTTTTATAAAACTTCTATGTCTGTGCAAATTCAAGTAACATTAGAATGCAAATTTAAGTTAACGTTTGATGTCTTTTTTGTTTAAAGAGTGTTTACATATTTTGAATCCTGTCGTAAAAGATGGTGGATGGCATAGTTCAATGGATCGTTTAGGATCTAATGCTGGCCACAGGCTTGGGGACACTGAGACATAAAGGTGGGAAGACCAATAGCAGGATGATCCCTGATTACAGAGGTTCTTAAGTTTTAGCACACATCAGAGTCACCTGGAAGGCTTACTCCATCACAGATTACTGGATGCTGCCCCCAGAGTTTCTGATTCAGCAGGTCTTATGTGGGGCCCAAGCATTTTTTACTTCTAGCAAGTCTGCAGATGCTGCTGCTGGTGGTCCAGGACCTGTAGTTTGAGAACCGCGGAG